>OZ005649.1:79741625-79916625 GCA_963930645.1 Salticus scenicus
CAAAATTCTGAATATTTAAGAAATTTTTTGAAAATTGGGGGACATTTAGGGATAAGCGACAGAAAATGTGGTGCTCAATCGCTGTTTTTGTTTTTTGGGGACAGATGATCAAAACTGGGGACAGTCCCCAGAAAATGGGGACGTTTGGTCACCCTATCTAAAAATGGTCAAGGGGTACATACAAATGAAACACTTCCAGTTGCAAAGCCGTTTGCAAGCGTTCCATATGTATGACTGTAGTCGGCAGCAAAAGTATCCGAGCACTAGCAACAATTCCTATGTGAAGAAAGCACACTTAACACTGTTTTGTTAAATAAATCCTTCTCGAATCGTGTTCTTAGACTGACTAAGAACAGGATTCGACAAGGATTTATTTAGCAAAACTGCATTAAGTGTACTTTCTTTACATAGGAATTTTCGCTAGTGCTCGGATGTTTTTGCTGCCGACTGTATTTGCAAAAAACTTGCAAAATTTACGTCATCGAAATTGCAAGTGTTCCGTTTGTATCTTTGACCGTCGCCAATTGCCCATCTGCGCAGCATTAGTGCGACGTAAAACCCAATCACCAATCACCGTTTGTATCTAAACCCAAATCGTTTTAAGGAACTCACAAAACATGCAAATCCATTGAAAACCAATCCCTTCCGTGGAGGATCAAAATTGTGATGGCATGTCTCCGGACCACCTCTAGGGGTGTGTCCCAGACCGTCGCCAATTGCCCATCTGCGCAGCACTAGCGCGACGTAAAACCCAACCAGCAAGTCATTGAAAACCAAATTTCGAAAACTTTCACGAATCCATCATTTTCTTTTTAGGTATACAGAAGAAAGTATAAATACAGTTATATCGTGCTCGAGATTATCAAAGCATGTGAATCCATCACAAACCAAGAGTTGAAAATTTTTACCAATCTTCTTTTGAATGTAGAAGAAAGTAAAAAAAAAAAAAAAAAAAAAGGAAACTTAAAAAGTCTTTTGAAACATTATAAAATTAGTTTGTTCTGGTGATCACAAAACTGTCTTTTATGTGCAAATTATAAAAGTATTACTTACATAAATTATTTTCCTTTGAAATTGGAGACATTTCCCGGAAAATGGGGACATTTTTTCTCCGTGTATGATAAGCTGACCAAATGTCCCCATTTTCTGGGGACAAATGGGGACTTTTTTTTTTTTTTTTTAAGGCATTTTTGTAAGTTTTAAAAAATTGAGTAAATTATTAATCAATAATAGTTTATTTTTAGTCCTTATTTATTAGGAATGAAATAAATTATAAAGGTACTTTGATCTGGTCAGCCTACCGTATGAATGACTAAAAAATATCTACTACGTCATAGAGCTTAAGCGAAATGACCTTGAATTTAAAAAATACTTTCCCTCATACAAATATTAATTGGTTTATCTAATAATTTACTTACGACGTGTAAAACCCATTCAATCTGAACCTGAAGGAATTTTCATGACAAATCTATTTCTTTTTACTTCCTTATACAAAGTATAAGGAAGTATAGTAATCCCGATTTGCGAAATGGATTTTGTATTTCACATTGCTCGAAAACGAATGATCGCTGGATGTTGCCAATTTATACGTGTGACTGTCACGATGTCTAGTTGCACACCTGCAAGTGTCGTCTTAACACGAGCTCTCGTTTTAGGGATATAAGGGTTTTTACACGATTTTTCGTGACGTCTGTATGTGTGTGTGTCTGTGTGTGTGTGGGTATGTCGCATAACTCAAAAACGGTTGGACGTAGAAAGTTGCGAATTGGTACATAGGTTTGTTATAACATCTAGTTGTGCACCTCCCTTTTTGGACTTTCTATGATTTTCCGTTTTGGAGATATTTAGGAAAATTAGGTTCATAATGACAAAAATACATAGGTTTTGGCCATAATGTATCAAAAAACGGTAATAACTCAGAAACGGTTTAGACAAATCTTGCAATTTAACTGACTTCCCGACAAGCTAGACATTTGAAACTTTCAGAAAGGCTCAGAACACGTTGACAATGCATTTTTCAAATATTTTTAGCCAACTGTTTCTGATACCTGTTGCCTTCAGCAGCGTTTATGCGATTCAACAGAAAAATTATTTAACTAACTTCCCGACTAGCTAGACATTTGAAACTTTCAGACTAGATCAGAACACGGTGAAAATGCATTTTTACTTCCTTATACAAAGTATAAGGAAGTATAGTAATCCCGATTTGCGAAATGGATTTTGTATTTCACATTTCTCGAAAACGAATGATCGCTGAATGTTGCCAATTTATACGTGTGACTGTCAT
This sequence comes from Salticus scenicus, assembly GCA_963930645.1. Classification (NCBI taxonomy): domain Eukaryota; kingdom Metazoa; phylum Arthropoda; class Arachnida; order Araneae; family Salticidae; genus Salticus; species Salticus scenicus. The sequence goes on from OZ005649.1 coordinate 79,743,913, forward strand.
GATGTCTAGTTGTACACCTGCAAGTGTCGTCTTAACACGAGCTCTTGTTTTAGAAATATAAGCGACTTTACATGATTTTTCGTGACGTCTGTATGTATGTGTGTCTGTGTGTGTGTGTGTAAGTCGCATAACTCAAAAACGGTTGGTCGTAGAAAGTTGCAAATTGGTACATAGGTTTGTTATAACATCTAGTTGTGCACCTCCCTTTTTGGACTTTGTATGATTTTCCGTTTTGGAGATATTTAGGAAAATTAGGTTCATAGTGACCAAAAATACATAGGTTTTGGCCATAATGTATCAAAAAACGGTAATAACTCAAAAACGGTTTGGAGAAATCATGCCATTTAACTGACTTCCCGACTAGCTAGGCATTTGAAACTTTCAGAAAAGCTCAAAATACGTTGACAATGCATTTTTTAAATATTTTTAGCCAACTGTTTCCGATACCTGCTGCCCTCAGCAGCGTTTATGTGATTCAATAGAAAATGTATTTAACTAACTTCACGACTAGCTAGACATTTGAAACTTTCAGACTAGATCAGAACACGGTGAAAATGCATTTTTTTAATACTTTTAGCCAACTGTTAAGGGTCCCTGCTGTCTTCGGCAGCGTTACCAGCACAAATCTTGCATCAGTTTTTAACTAACTTTCAGAAAAGCTCAGAACAAGGTGATAATTCAATTTTAGGACTGAAGGCCTATTAGTCTCAGACAGCGATTTTTGCGTTGTCGTTTTCGATAGTTGGACATTTGTCGAAATCATTTTTCGATGGACATCTATCGAAATCTAAAATTTATCGAAAATATAATTGAATAATTTGTAAGCGATGTTATAATTGGGAAGAAAAAAAAAACTAATAGTCCTCCGTCCTAAACTAAATTCTGCTTTTGCCAGAATTTCATCAAAATCTTTTCAAAATGACATTGACATGAGTCCCCCCAATGCACAACTATGACATGAGTCCCCCTCAAGGCAGAACTTTGACATGAGACCTCCAAGGCACAACTTTGACATGAGTCCCCCCCAAGGTACAACTTTGACATGAGTCCCCCCAAGATACAACTTTGACATGAGTCCCCCCAAGGCACAACTTTGACATGAGTCTCCTCCCCAAGGCACAACTTTGACATGAGTCCCCACAAGGCACAACTTTGACATGGGTCCCCCCCAAAGCACATGAGTCCCCCGAAGGCTCAACTTTGACATGAGTCCCCCGAAGGCTCAACTTTGACATGAGTCCCCCCAAGGCACAACTTTGACATGAGTCCCCCCAAGGCACAACTTCGACATGAGTCCCCCCAAGGCACAACTTCGACATGAGTCCCCCCAAGGCACAACTTCGACATGAGTCCCCCCAAGGCACAACTTCGACATGAGTCCCCCCAAGGCACAACTTCGACATGAGTCCCCCCAAGGCACAACTTCGACATGAGTCCCCCCAAGGCACAACTTCGACATGAGTCCCCCCAAGGCACAACTTCGACATGAGTCCCCCCAAGGCACAACTTCGACATGAGTCCCCCCAAGGCACAACTTCGACATGAGTCCCCCCAAGGCACAACTTCGACATGAGTCCCCCCAAGGCACAACTTCGACATGAGTCCCCCCAAGGCACAACTTCGACATGAGTCCCCCCAAGGCACAACTTCGACATGAGTCCCCCCCCAAGACACAACTTCGACATGAGTCCACCCCCAAGACACAACTTTGACATGAGTCCACCCCCAAGACACAACTTTGACATGAGTCCACCCCCAAGACACAACTTTGACATGAGTCCACCCCCAAGACACAACTTTAAAATGAGTCCCCTCAAGGCACATTTTTTTTTTTTTTTTTTTTATATTTTTAGCCAACTGTTTCGGGTCCAGTGACAATGTTTTTTAACATTATGTATATTTCTAAAAGTGTATAAGGAAGTCATGTGGTGCCCACATCAGATTTTTTTTTAGTGGCAACGTAGCACTGTTTTTGAAAGAAGAAACATAAACATGGATTCCGTGCATTCTGATTCTGGCCGGCTCGAAACTCGTATCTGTTATATTATTTACCATTTTAATTATGAAGGTAAGTTCATAAATATAATATTTATTGTTAAATAAACTGGGTATTCTGAAAAAAAAAATTGCTAATGATCGCAAAACATTTATCGATCATAGAAACAGAGTTTGTTGCTATATTTGGCGTCAGGGAGAATCGCCGTATACCTATGTAAACTCCTCCCAAAAAATGTTCATACATATATTTTTTTTGTAACATAGTTAATAATTGATTTTTAATTAAAAGTTTTGATAAAATTACTAATGAAATATTCTAAAATGTAAGTAAGATTGCAGTGTAATTTAATTTTTCTAGTGTAAACAAAACAATATAAAATGAGTACATTTTAAAAACCAAAACCAAACTCAACATTTTCTGTTTAATTAATCAATATTGCTCTCTTAAAAATCAGCAAATACATTATAATGCAAAAGAGTTGATTTTTAAATTAAATATTTTATGCAAAATGCTTGATGTTGTATTACATTTGTTTTTTATGATTAAATTTTTTAGCTTTATAAAATTTTACAAATTTGTAAAAAGGTTTGAATATTTCTAACCTCTCTCTCTATATATACATCTCTCTCTCTCTATATATATATATATACATCTCTCTCTCTCTCTCTCTCTCTATATATATATATATATATATATATATATATATATATATATATATAGAGAGAGAGAGAGAGAGAGCTATATCATGTTGTACATAAAGGCATGTATTTTATTCAAAAAGAGTTCATTGAAAAATAAATACCCAGGTATTTTACATCACTACTTAGAGTTTGTATTTTCTCCATTCTCAATTCAAAACTTTTTTTTAGCTTATAACGTCTTAACACATCCTCCATTTTTCCCATCCTCAGGGTGGGAATAATGTAACATAATTTCAAATGCATAAACCTTACATTTGAATTCCAAATATTTTGATTATATTAGAAAAGAAATAAAACAAGCAAGCACATACATTCAGGGGTCGATCCAGGTTTTAAATATTAAGTCCCCTTTTTGTGAAATATATATATATATATATATATATATATATATGTATAAAATCATTTTAACAGTAATTCAAAACAACGTTTAATATCAAATTAACATAGTTACATTGAACCAATTAATTAAAAATAATACTGAAAACATTTTATAAAAAGATCGCTTTTGTAAAACAAAATCTTGTGAAGAGCTCATTTCATAAATTTGAATTTTGTGAAGGGTCCCCTTTTATAGATTTGAATTTTGTGAAGAGTCCCCTTTTATGGTGTGGAATTTTGTGAAGGGGCAGCAAATGGGACCCAATTTTTGCCTGGATGGACCTCTGACATTGAAGACAAATAATTTTCACAAATAGTTTTAAATGTTAAGCAATAATATTTATGTGATTGTAATTAAACTCATGTATAAATCATGTTGCTTTAAATTAGGGATGCACAACCTTTTTGGCTAGAGGGCCACTCTCGTTGTTCAGTAGGATACAAAGGGCCACAGACGAGATAATATAAAAGAATTAAACTGTACAGATATATTTGCCGTGTAATATATACATACACACACATATACACATGCATGTATAAAAAGGTGCACTATCATTGCCAAATGCCTGTGTGCAAAACTTTAATTTGTATTTTATGTTGCTTGAAATATATATATATATATATATATAAATTTTAATTAGTGAGTTAAATGAATCTTGAAGCATAATAATCATAAAATTATTGAATAGTAAGCAAAAGAATGAAACAAATGTATCATATAAAATACAAAATGATAAATAAAACAAACAAATAAAAAGTATGGTTTGCAGAGAGAGAGAAAAATGTTACATTGGGAGTCACAAAAACAATAAGCACAAATGTAAAGCCTGATAGTGTACCAAAATAACCACTTACCAGTAGATTATTCCATGATTTTTCCAATAAAAAATTAAGGAACATAACTGTGGGTTACATTATTGAGAAATAGAATGAAAAACTTAGCTCTCAAACAGAAATGTGTATAAAACCCAACATTTTCATCCTTTCCCCCCTTCAAATTTTTTTTTTTTTATATCAATGCCAGTTTTGCAAATGCAACAAATAAATATTTTTTCTTTCTCTCTTTTTTTTTTTTTTCTTCTGCTAATGATTTATGTGACCTAAAATGTCGGTCCTTTGGCGGGCCGCAAACTGATGGCTACTGGGCCGCATGTGGCCCCCGGGCCGCAGGTTGTGCACCTCTACTTTAAATTAAAGTGAAGGAAGTGAATATCATTCACTCTCCACATTTAAAAGGTTAGATATATTTCCTAACAACAAAAAAAAAAAAGCATAAAATTTTTTTTTATTTTTGCAGGTAACCCGTGATGTCACCTGGTGAAATCTAAACTGCACTTGACTCGCAGCAGGTAGCCGTCGAATGCGCAATCTGATGCAGGACTATGCGGGACCAGTGAAACTTTTTAGGTAATATTTTTATTTTTTACTTTTCTTTAAAATTGTTAATATTGCCTATCTTTTGCAATTTTTGATTTAATTTCACTTTAATACCTTTTTTTAAAATTTTGATGTTCATGTCATGTCATTTCATTTAGCTCATTTATTGAAACTAGGGTTTTCCGGAAAATTTTCAGTCTCTAAATTATGAATGTTTTGTAAAGTAAAACTAACACATTAAAAGCTACGAGTAAACAAAACTATTCAAAGAAACATATGAATAATTATTCAGTTTAAAAAGAAATTAATAAACAAAACATAGAATTTAGAATTTAATAATTTTTAAATATGTATTTAAAAGTAGAAAATTATAATATTTTTTAATGACTGTTTTGCATGTATGATGGCTGAATAATCTACTTAGTAAATATGGTGCCTATGTACGTTTTCTAGCTCTCGGAGACTCTCATTGACTCTTGGAGACATATCATTGCCAACAGCTGAATACCATTTTATTATATAAGAAAAATTGTTATGAGAATTAATGATTTTTTTTTTTTTACTAGTATTCTGTTTTCATTTTTAAAAAATCTGGAATTTTCTCCCCCCCCCCCCTCCCAAAAAGAAAGAAAAAGAAAAATATGGCTATGTGTTTCAATAATTTTGCTTTTTTAAATTCTGTTTAGTTTCAGAATACTCACAATTGTTAAATTGGTTCTTTTTTTTTTTTTTTTTTTTTTTTTTTTTTTTAAATTATAAAGTGCAAAAAAGAACTTTGATCATTTTTTTCCACTTCATAACTTCAGTATGAAATATTAAAAATTAAATAAATTTTGGGAAAAACAAAGGCAAATTTAATTTTTCTATATATATATATATATTAATAATGAAAACAGAATTAAAAAAAAAAAAAAAAAAAAAAAAAAATCATTAATTCTCATAAAAATTTTCCCTATTTAATAAAATGGGGTTCAGCTGTTGGCAGCGATATGTGAGTGTGTCTGACAGCTACAGAACGTTCACAGACACCTTTTTTATATAGATTATTCAACCATTATACATGCAAAACAGTCATTAAAAATTAAAACTTTCTAACTTTATACATGTTTAAAGAACCATTAAATCATAATTTCTGTGTTTTGTTTATTAATTTCTTTTTGAATTGAATAATTATTCATACTTTTCTCTGAATAGTTTTGTTTACTTGCAGCTTTTAATGTATTTAGTTTTATTTTACAAAACCTTCGTAATTTAGAGATTGAAAAACTTTCGGAAAATTTTCCATTTCAAATTTTTCTAAAAAACCCACATCCCTACCTATCCCCCACTGTTTTTTAGGGACGCCCCCTATTTTTATCACTATTCGGTAATTTTATGGCTATAAATTTGATTTTTAGGGGAGGGGGGAAGATTATTTTAACTGTTAAATATCTTCTGAGGGGCTACAGAGTTGGAAAATTCCAAAACATCAACATTTGCGGCAAGGAGAAATTTTAGGGGGAGGGGGGATTTGCCACTGAAATTATGTATTATATTTTTTTTTTAATCTATTATTAATGTTATTTATTAAACATTATATATTTTTTGTTTTTAAGTGTTAAATTAATTCGTTTTTCATTCCCCAAATTAAATTCATCGCCATAAAATTACTGAACAGTGATAAAAATTGGGGGAGGGGTGGTGTCCAGAGAAAACGGTGGGTGACTGAGCAAAATGGTAGTCATATTCGGATTCAGAAGGTCATTTTACATAAGAATCAGCAAGAATGGTATCAGGGATATATATTTTTTTTTTTTCTTTTCCAGTGCAATGTAATGGATATAATTCTCCATTCAAAAAAATTAATATGGAAGCTTGAGTGGAATTTTTATTTATTTATTTATTTATTTTTTTGTTATTTTTTTCTATTATTATTGTTATTATTTGGGACAATTAATTGTATTTCCTGTTGCTTGAATAAAAAGACTTTTTTCCCCCACTTTAGAAATTAGTTCTAAAAAGTGATTTAAAAATGAAATTGTGTTTTTACATAAGATTTTTCTTTAAAAAAATTTAACGATGCCAATTTTGGGATTAAAGCACTTAAATTTTTTTTTCTTTTAATTTATTGAATAATTAACGAAGATTATGACAATGTCTTAATTTTTCAAGTCACTTGCAGAACCATAGATAATAAGATGACCTACATCAGAATTGCTGTCTAACTTTGAAAAGCGTAGTTAGTTATATGATCATTTATCATGAATATTTTGAAAAACAGTAATGCAGTGGTTAGTGTTTCAGCAGTACAGTAGTGCATTATTATTATTATTATAGTTATGGTGCCAAATGCTTTATAATTATGTTCACACAAACTTATTGAAGCAATATTCAAAAGTTTGATTACCCAGATAGCACATAACATTGTTATAGCGTTGAAAATAAGTCTGAACAGTGAAAAACTAATTATAACAACGTTATGTGCTACTGGGGTAGCAAATAAAGATCTCTTCTATTATAATAAATAACCTTCTCCTTCTTGAGCATGTTGCTCAAATCATATATGGTAGCTTTCTAAATTATGTCTTTAATACAGGGTTGAGTTTTTGACGTCAAAAAGTGGTTTTTGACATGACAAAGGTTTAAACTGTCAAAAACCCGTCATAAACCTCTACCGTCAAAAACTTATATTGTCAAAATTCAACATCTATAAATGAGCTAGAATCTGGTTAGAAATAGGATTTCGTAATATTTGCCATATACAAGTGAATATCTAAATATTATGCTGTTTATAAATTAACAAATCTGAAAACAATTTGTAGATAATTTATAAAAAATTAGGTAAATATACTGGTTTATAATCTAAGAAATATATACAAAGTATGCATAGATATATTTTGTATGTTTATGTTTATTAATATTTATGAAATTCTAAAATTCCAAAGTTACTTATGAATTTTCACATAAGCCATAAAAACACAGGAATACTGGATTTTTTTTTTTTTCCTTTAAGTAAAACATAATATATATGGGTGGTAAATAAATATGAATTTGAAAATAATTATATTTATAATCTACATTTATTATACTTATCATTTAATTAATGAATTTTTATCTGTTTATTATTATTATTGATTGCATAAATATTTGTACCTGGTTATAGCTTGGAATATTGGTGTTTTGGGAGTAGGGCTGATTGACTACTCTAGTGTCTTAGGCCTAAGGGGTATTGCCCTCTGTGTGGGTCTGTCTACAGGGTCCTAGTCCGTATTTATACAAGTTTCGGAGAAAAACTCTGAATGGCTAGGCCAATGAGCGCGCCCTGGGATTGAACCCGACACCTCACGTCTACCAGCTTTGAGTGTAGTGTACCACTTGGCCGCTGGTGGGCCCTACAGCTTAGACTAATCATTTTTTTTAAAAATTTGTACAAGTAATTAAATTTATTACAATTTATACATGTTCAGAAAACATTCATATTTCTCATGTCTCACGGTAATTATAAGAATTTCAGACACAATTCAAGCTTGTTTAACATTCAGAATTATTTCTTTTTCTTAAAAACTTGCAATATCAGCAGTCATTAAAAAAAAAAAAAAAAAAAAGTTATATTTTTCTATAAAATATTTAAATACAAAATATTCGGCTATGCATTTTTATTTTACTGGTTAAATACATAATACTAAATGCACAATACTAAAAAAATTGAACTATACAATGTTGTATTGCAAATAAAATGATTTGTCAATCAAAATGATCTATCAATAATATATAAATCATAAATTTTTAGAAGCCTAAAGTTTTGTTTTTATATTAATCAAAATGTTATAATAAAGTTTCTCCAAAAACATTAATATGTTTACCTTTTAAAACATACTTATAAATAATATCTTATTGAAAACAACTATATTTTTAAAGTTTCGCATAACTAAGTTTAACATGTGCTATATTAAGCATAGTTATAAATAAATTTTATAATGACATATAAAAGTATCACAGCATATTTTGAATGAACATAGAAATAATTCATAATAAAATTTTAAAAGCCTAAAGTTTTGTTTTTTATATTAATCAAAATGTTGTAACAATGTGTTTTTCAAGGAACATCAGTCTATTTACTTTTCAAAAATCTTTAGAACTACATTTTATTAAGCTAAGTTTTTATATGACAATTAAATTATAAATATAGGCTTTTGACATGACGGTTTTAACCATGGTTTACACCATCAAAAACTGTCACGTGTCAAAAACCTGCCAACCCTGCTTTAATATAAACTTTTGTTTGTCACACTATATATCTAACATTACTGTAACTAATAAAAGAAAAGTTCAAATATGTCATGTAAGAAATTTACTGAAAAATTACTTTTTTTTTGGCTTTGAAAATTTTCCGGAAAAACATGGTGGAAATTTTTCCTCCGCACATCACTAATTGAAGCATAAATTTTTTATTTGTATTCAGAGGTTAATTCAGAACAAATTTAGTGCCGCATTGAAGCACTTTCACAAAGGCAATTTTTAGCAATGAGGTACCTTCACAAATTCAACTTTCAGCAACGAGGTACCTTCACAAAGTCAATTCTCAGCAATATAACTGCACACTAAAATATTTTATAAGCTTCACTGCATCAAACACAGAAAAATACCCTCAATTTGAATATTTACTGCAGACAATGATAAATATCTAAGTAAACAGCTACTTATCTGGGTTATTATGGTTAAATCATAAATCTAAAAATCATATAGCATATAGCATAAATGATAAAATCGTAAGCTAAACTATAAATCATAAATCATAAAATCATAACTCCAAAATAAATAGCATGTAGGCTGCCATATTATATTGCAAACAATCCAGAACGACATCGTTATCAGTCAAATCGGCGCCAAAGAAAAATCGCCAAATTCAGCTGAGGGGAAATACTATAGTTGTACCGAAAGTTTTGTAGCTGTCTGCAACAGGCTTTTAAAATTTCATAATCTGTCTGCAAAATTTGCGTGTAATCAGGGGTGAAAATGGCTTACACTCAAAAAGCCTGAAAGCTGATTGGAAAAGGGGGGGGGGGGGGGAGCTTAACATCAGTGGTGCTCTCGTGCAACGATACATGTGAAGTCGTTCCTTCACATATATGAGTTTTAATTATAACTTATTCAATAATTATTATATTTTCAATAAATTAAATAGCTAATAAAAATAGATAACGAAATTCTAAATTACTTTTATTTATTCGCTTTTGTCTATAATAAATATCTTAATTCTAATAATACTTTATCCCTTATGCTATTAATAAATCGTCTGACAAAATAAAACATATTCCTTTTAAATGACATTCATAAGCTCTTCTAAATCATTTAATAAATAAAATATAAAATAATATTATTTCCAGTCATAAGCCGTTGGATACATAATTACATTTTCATTCTTTTAAATTGCGTATGTTTATTTATTCGAAGCTAAATTAAGCAATACATTTCCGTTCTGATATCATTAAAGGGTAATTTAGATTTTTTTTATCACAGGATGTGCAATAAATCCTAGTCTGAGTGTCTCCCTTAAATAACGGTCTTCTGGCGATAAAACTTGGCTTAAACTGCTGTAACAAACTTACTAAATTCAAAATATTTATATTAAATTATTCTACAAACAAAGGATTAGCTTTGGCTGGAAAGTTGGCACTGTTTTAATAATTTTGGCGTAATTCATCAGTCTGATCTTAATTGCAATAGAGTCAACTTCAGAATTCGCTCTACAACTGTTGATTGAATAACATGTAACCCCGTAGCTCTCTCTCTCACCCCCTATCTTTTGCATTCTCGTAACTTATGGTCATGCTGAAATTACACTATTAATGTACTGTTCATTTTATTATGAAACCTCTACAAAAGAAAATAAATATGTTTTGCTGTGAACTATTAGTTCTTTTTGTTTCAACGGCCTTCTTTTTCAGCTATACGGACCTGGATAATTAATGGGACCTTTCTACAGTTGAATCCCAGGAATTCTACATGACAATACACAAATATAATTTTACTGCAGAACAATATAGTATAAACAATTCTGTGTATTCATTCATCTCATTCAATTAAATATTTTATAGCAATGTTTGACACAACACAATATAAATAATTATAAATAATAAAAGTATTAGTTTTAGTTTTGATACAGAAATTTTTTTTAAGTGAATTGTTATTCGGAAGTTGAGACAAATTTTTTTATCAGGGCAGACAAAAACTGTCTACAAGTTGTTTTTCTGTGTCCGCGACTATGTCGCCGTGTTTCTGCCGCTAGGCTTACTTGATGTTTTCACAAATTATTTTATAAATTTACAAATGGGGTATCATTTTTTAAAAGCTGGATTAATCCCTGGTATTGTAACTTGTATTTTTTAATCAATTTAAAACAAAATATATATATAGTATATATATCCTGTTGGGCTCAGATTCTGTATCATCCACTGTCGCCAATTTTCAAGGATCCACAATAATTTTTTTTTTTTTTTTTTTTTTTTTTTTCATTATTTTAAAAATTAATTTATTTTAATGTTTAAGACAAGGGGAGGGATTCAGGGGGAGTCTCTCTCCCCCCCCCCCCGAAAAACTGAAATTTGCATAATTTTCTTATGTGTTTGAGTGTAATTTTTTTGTTAAATGTTGCTTAAATTCAAAATCAATTTTCCTAGATCCGCGATAATTTTTCTTTCATTATTTTAAAAATTATTATATTTTAATGTTTACACCTGAAAAGTTAAGATATTTTGGGTGTAGATATTTCAGTTAATTGATAAATCAGTTAAGCTTTTTTTTTTATGGTGTTTTCAAAAATTGACGCCAGGAGTTTTTTTTTTAACCACTTCATGAATTTGAAGTAAAAATGATTTAAAAATGCAACTGTGATACAAAATATGTAATTTTACCGATTTTTTTTTTTTTTCGGAATTTCGTGATATCTATGTAAATATTAGTTTTAAATAATTTCATGGGAAAAAAAAAAAAAAAAAATCAGTAAATTTGCATATTTTGTATTACAGTTGCATATTTAAACCATTACTTTTCTTTAAGAAATTTATGTTGTGGTTAAAAAAAAAAAACTTCGGTAATCACAGGTGATTTAAAATGGCATTTTGGTGTGATTTCAGTGCCATTTTGAAAAAAATCGCCAACCAGTGGATGATACAGCATCTGTTCAGTTCCATGTCTCTGTTATTTGCATATGCACTCCTCTACCTTTTTTTTTGGGGGGGGGAGGAAAAAAGGGAAGCACTTCAGTTATACATGCATGTAGAAATTAAGAAAATTATGTCACTGAGAAACAGATGCTTCCCTTCTTCCCCCCCCCCTAAAAAAAAAAGTAAAGGAGTACATATGCAAATAACAGAGACATGGAACCAATCAGAGTAACACAACACGATCGGTAGAGCTTATGTAACATAACAGTTGTCTGTCAAAGCTGTTAGATCGATTCTTGTTTCTGCAGTGACATGCTGTTAAGATTAAAATGAATTTGAACATGATGTTATGATAGGTGCATGAGAAAGGAGTGATGTGGGGAAGGAAAAATCCTGAAAATGTTTAATAATGTACGTTTAACTGTTTAGATAGTCAATTTATTGAAAGTGACTTTATCAATGTTCAACCAATTATGTTAGCAAAAAATTTTCAGCTCATTTCCAGGGGTGCAGAAAGTGACCAGACCTCTGAAAATTCCCTCAATATCCTTGCAATAATTTTTTTTTGTTATACAAAGCCATATCTTTTGTAATAAATCTTTTTAAGATAATAAGTATATACTATAACATAAAGATACATGTGTTATTACCATGTTTTTATTAACTTCAATTCTTGCTTGTTTAGTACAAATCTTGCAATTGATTTTTAACTAACTTCCCGACTAGCTATAACTTTGAAACTTTCAGAGTAGTTCAGAACACGGTGAAAATGCATTTTTTAAATATTTTTAACCAACTGCTTCGGCAGCGTTACCAGTATAAAGATTGCAATTGATTTTTAACTAATTTCCCGACTAGCTAGACATTGTAACTTTCAGGACAGCTCAGAACACGTTGACAATACATTTTTTTAATACTTTTAGTCAACTGTTTCAGGGGCCTACTGCCTTCGGCAGCGTTTATGTGATTCAACAAAAAATTTATTTAACTAACTTCCCGACTAGCTCAGACATTTGAAACTTTCAGAATAGTTAAGAACACAGCAAAAATGCATTTTTTAAATACTTTTAGCTTTAGCCAACTGTTTCGTGTTCCTGCTGCCCTTGTCTGCGTTACCAGTACAAAGCTTGCAATCGATTTTTCACTAACTTCCTGAGTAGCTAGACATTTGAAACTTTCATGATAGCTCAGAACACAGTGGCAATACATCTTTTTAATACTTTTAGTCAACTGTTTCAGGTCCCTACGGCCTTTGGCAGCGTTTGTATGATTCAACAAAAAATTTATTTAACTTCCCATCAACAAGACATTTGAAACTTTCAGAATAGTTCAGAACACAGTGACAAAGCATTTTTTAAATACTTTTAGCCAACTGTTTCAGGTTCCTGCTGCCTTCGGCAGCATTACCAGTACAAAGATTGCAATAGATTTTTTACTAACTTCCCGGCTAGCTAGACATTTAAAACTTTCAGGGTAGCTCAGAACACGGTGACAATACATGCGAGCAAATTAAATAATATGTATGAAAAACATTAAATATTGATGTGTGCTTTCTTTCTCCATTCTTACCATAATTTATAAATTCTGTCTCTCCTTTAATTACTCCAAATATTCTTTTGGTCATATTTACAGTAAAATTAGTAAAAAATCTTCAAATTTTAATTTTATTATATGGATTATGCTTAAATTTTGCATACTGAAATTTCATGAAATTTATTCCCGCTTCCCCTCCAACCAAAAAATAATTGATTACAGCAGTGGATTTTAAACTGGTTAAGAGCAATGCGGATTATTAAAACAGGGATGTTTAAAACTTTATGCCGTGAAAAGATTTAAGATGCACATGATCCGTCAAATTTTGACGGGTATTAACTAGTTTTTTATAAAAACAAAACAATTTAACATGAAATTCAGAGGTAGCCCATGAAAAGTTTCACACCTGATAACTGAATAACTCCTCCCCCCCCCCCTTTTTTTTTCTTCTAATTTAGAATGTATTGGTTTTGTAGAATGGAAAAAAAAAATAAATAAATAAATAAAATGCAAATTTTCAGATTATACCTATTACTTATATACCTTTAGTTTCATAATTCTGTTCTTAGTCTTTTTGTGAGAGAAAAAAATATATGTAGATTTGAAAAAAAAAATGATACATATGCTCCTGACTTAAATGGAAGAAAAATTATTATTTTTTTTTTTTTCTAATAATGTTAAACAATAACTTAAAAAATCTTCTTCCCCCTATATATATATATATGTTACCGCTAAAGTGCAGAAATCAGTTAATCTGCAGATTAGCTTGGTAAACTGCACATTAACTAGGGCGATCCGTTAAAGTGAGGAATTTTTTTTCATTTCTCAAATTACCTAGGTAATCTGCGAATTACCTAGATAATCTGCACATTACCTGCTAAGCACTCGTTAAAGTGAAAATAAGATCTCTGGTGTTGTAATTTTACAGCACACTATGTTGTATTTGTTTTTTTCATTCGGGGAAAAAATAGCTTTCTTTCCTTTTCTTTCTTTCTTTACTTATTTTAATCTGTATGTGTTTTAATTTTTATGTCTTTTAAAGTTATATTTGTTTTAATTTTTTTACTTATTTCATCTTTTTTATTCTGCCAATATAAGTTTGAAGATGTTATGCATTTTTAATATGAAATATAATAACTTTAATAGCTTTCAATAAATTCTATTTTATAAATGAATGTTAGAATTATAATATAGTAATGTTTTCTTTTCAAAATAAAAATATTTAACCATTTTTAAATAAAAAATAAAAAAAGTTTTATTAACAACTTACATTGCTATTACTATTTTTTTTTTTTTTTTAATGTTATGCACCAATTTTTAATTCGATAAAGAAACATTAAATTAGACAATTCAGAAGCATTATTTAAGAAGTACTTCAAATAATTAAAACTGCTTTAATAATAATTTTTAGACCGCAGGTAAATTAAAATGACTGTTTTCCAATGCTTTATTAAACAATATTTTGCAGCATACATATTACAGCAACAAGTACAAGTTTAGCAATTATACTAATTTTACAATTAAATAAATAATAATAAAAAAAAACTTTATTAACACATTTTATGTGATAAACTACAACGAAATTATATGAAAAAGCGAACAAAATAAAATAAAAATGCAATCATGTTAGATAAAATATATAAAGGAAACTTGAAATTGAAAGAAACAACAACAAAATGTAATGAAATGCTAAAAAATGCACAAAAATTTCATATTAAGTATTTATTAAAGAAAGCCATAATATTGAATGCCATATTTTTCAGAGTTAAAAATTAAAACTTTTTTTTCAGTAAGTAATAGTAATTTAAATCAATTTTTAAATAAATTAGTTTTAAAAAAGTTGTGTTTTAATAGTTTTATTTCGGGAGGAAATAATTACTGTGCTGTAAATTTTAATATTCATAATTCAAAATGAAGTTTCAGGAGATAGAGTGTTTAGATTAAGATTAGATTTCAATAATAAAATGCAGTGCAGACCCTTATCAAACTTATATTGACAGAATTAAAAAAGAGAAGAAATAAAATCAAAATTAAAACAATTATAACTTACTTGTTACTTTAAGTTTTGTGTTGGTCATGATAAGAAACCTATAATAACCATGTCTTCGATGCTCCAAGTTTTGCGTTTACTAATTATCATAGGCGGAAGCGGAGTGGAAAGGATGAAAGTTTTGGTTTGTGTTTGAAGGTCATTCGCGTATATGTATCACATGACTGTTTGACGTCATAGTGAATGTAAAAAAACTAAGGCTCGAAACAAACATTTGAACTTTAACGACACAGAAGCCGCTAATCCACAGATTACCTAGTTAAAACGCAGAAAACTCTTGATTCCACACTTTAACGGGTCATTTTAGTTAATCTGCAGATTAGCTAGGTACCTAATCTGCACATTAACGGATTTTGAGCTTTAACGGTAACATATATATTTGTTAATAAGGTTTTACATTGGTTAAAAAAAAAGAAAGTATATATTAAAAAAGAAAAGTTCGATACGTCGATAGATCATGAATTTTTTTCTATCAAGTCAGTAGATGCCCTGAATGAGAATATACTTTTGGAATTTTTTTATTTCATTGAATTTTCATTTTATTAATATTTTCATTTTTGATTATGAGTATTTAATCGCTTATATAGATATTTTCAATTTCAAATTTCTCAAGTTTTCTTAGGGGTTCATTTAAAAGAGAATTTTATAAGGTTTTATTTGATATACAATTTGAATATGTTTCATTAAAAGTTTTTATAAAATATTAAAATTTAAAATAAAAATAAATATAAATTAAAGGTAGTGTTTTTTAAAATTTATACCAAAAAGCTATACAACCTGAACTTTTTAGAGTTGGCTTAAATGCATACATATATATAGAGAGAGTTGTAAAATTCTCGAGAATAATTGAGAATTTTCTCACTGAAGATACAATAGTGGGTAATTTTTAAATTTGTGCTCTGTACAAGTATTAATTTATGTGCAATAAGTTAAAAACTGTATGAAATTATTCTTTTAATAAAATAATCAGGTTAATTAAATCTATTTAGTTGTATATATTAAAAAATTAATAATAAAATAAATCCTCTTCAAGGCTAAAAGGTGAAATCTTATAAATTATTGAAGATAAATTCTAGTGATATCTCAAGTAATAAAGGGACAAATCATTATGAGATTTTTTTATTTCATTACAGACACTTATTTTTAAAGGGGAAATTTATTGAAAAATATTTCTAATTATTTAATGTTTTTGCTTTAAAATGTTTTACACTTATCTGTATGAAATAAAAATGGTTTTATTCAACATGTACTTAAAGGATAAACACTTTTATATGGGACTGTTCACAGTAAAAAAAAAAAAAAAAAAAAAATTGTTTTTCTATATAGAGAGAAGTGACAAATTGACATATGTGGCACACAATATAAATTATTAAAATAAAAACAGAAACAGTTGAATTTAAACATAAGTAATATTGATGACAAAGAACTGCATGGGTTGTCAGTATAAAGAAGGTAGCTTGAATGATCTGTTATCGAAAAATGAAACTGACTATTAACTTTGATTCTAAATTTTGTGTAACAAGTTAATTACAAAATAAAATTAATATCATTTTTAAGCTATTTGTTATTTTAGTTTTTAATTTAAATAGAACATACACTACCTTTCCATAAATGACCCGGCACTTTCGATTTCAGACTTTTTAAAAATATCTCAAAAAGTACTAAACAGATTGTTTTAAAACTTTAGGAGTGTAAAGAGCATGTTTCTTAAGCCAAAAGTGAAAGGGGGGAACAAGTAAAAAATTAAAGAAAAATGAAAGTGTTTGGCATTACCCTGTAAAAGTATGGTTTGATATTCAATCTGGCTGCAGCATGTGGCTATGGGGCTGTTCTTTATTATCTATGTAAATTTTTATGTCTCTACCGCATGTAATCAAGGAGAAGTAAAGGTTTCTTTGAAAAAAAAAATGCAGAATCAATTTTCACGTTTTTTTGCTATAACATGCAAGGTAACCCAGAGCAAAGCTATTTTTAGGAAACTTGACATACAATATTTGACACAGCAAACTGCAATCCAAAAAAAAAAAAAAAAAAAAAAAAATTAAATATCTGATGAAATATGAGAATTTTTACTAAATTTTTAACAATGCATGTGTGAGATTTAGCGAAATTTAATAACCAAATGTATTGAACTACTCATGTAAAAATCCCGGGCCCACCAGCGGCCGATCGGTTCTGCGCTCAAAGCTGGTAGATGGGAGGTGCCGGGTTCGATCCCAGGTCGCGCTCATCGACCTAGCCGTTCGGAGTTTTCCGTGGTTTCCTCCGAAACTCGCGTAAATACGGGCTAGGACCCCTTAGAAAGACCCCCACGGAGGGCATTCCCCCTCTAGGCCTAGGACACATCAGGAGTCAATCGGCCTTAAATCCTACAATCAATCAATCAATCATGTAAAAATCCCAGACAAGTGTTGTGTAAACTCAAGAAGTTCTATGCTATAGAATGAACTGCTATCCAGTTTCTTTCTACCCCCCCCCCCCAAAAAAAAAACAAAAAAACAAACTCAACTATAAGGGGTTTTACTCACTTTTTTATTTTGATTCAATGAATGGTAATACAGTTTTCAATGATTGTAAATAAATGATTAAAAAAAACTTTATAAATTTTTTTGGGGGAACAGCTGACATCTCCTTATATTATTAAAATCAGTACGCATCTGTCTGTCTGTCTGTGAGAAATGCCTTGTAAGCGCTAAAGCTCCGGCGCTAATGGTCGCATCGCCTCGAAACCGGTGTCGACAGACGCAGAATTTCTTCATCTCAACATCGCGATAATTCACTAAGCGATGCGACCTAATTAGCGGAGATATTAATTAAAACGTTGAGCTATGTCGATCGAAAAATGACTGAGAATTCAAAGCTATTTGCTTAAAAAGAGACATTGCTACGGAAAAAGTGGAAAATAAATTAGAAATATCAGTCGTATCGTTACAAATATGGTATCAAATGAAAGGGCAGACTTTTCTCAATCCGATGGTTTAAACGGCTTATTGATCAAACAATTAGATTTTTTAAAATTAACTAAACTAAAAAAATGATGGCAACAAATCAAAACAATTTTAATATTGCAGACGATTGTCTACAGTCTTGAACGGAAAGAGAAACATCTGGTATTTAATGAGGTCATGTGTTTTGGTACTGCGATTAAAAATTGCAATTTTGAAAAGGCTTCAGTTTTTCAATGTCGCATACAAAACTTCGTATACAGCCCTAACATCACAAGACAGCCTTGCAGTTCAAATTTCATCGAATTTCGAAAAAATTTACATTTTATTTGGAGATTAAATTTTAATTAAATACATTTAAATAAAAAACTTAGTTATTTACTTCGTGCGTCGTTTTAGATCTTTTGAAACCGGACACCCGGTCCTCTTCAGAAACGAACTTCTGTGCTTGAAACTTGAAACTGAGTTTTCCTCTGTTGATTTTTCAGCAGATGGCTCCATGCTCCGTTTGGGGCTACTGCGCCGCTGTCATTGCATACGTCATAATTCATAGATATTTCGATCGATTCACGGTACATCGCATAATTATAATTTTCATAATTGGCAATTTTAGTGGTTTTGTCAAAGTCTATTTTAATATTTTGTTTATTGTGTGTTTTGCCAGGTCGGTATTATATTTTCCGGTTTTTATGAACCCAGATAAAAAATAAACCCGGCTCATATATTGGTGTTACTAAGCGAAAGATTAAAACTAGGATTAACGAACATAAAAATGACATAAAAACAGGAAAATATAATACCGCCCTGGCTTAAACACACAATAAACAAAATATTAAAATAGACTTTGACAAAACCACTAAAATTGCCGATTATGAAAATTATAATTATGCGATGTACCGTGAATTGATCGAAATATCTACGAATTATGACGTATGCAATGACAGCGGCGCAGTAGCCCCAAACGGAGCATGGAGCCATCTGCTGAAAAATCAACAGAGGAACACTCAATTTCAAGTTTCAAGCACAAAAGTTCGTTTCTGAAGAGGACCGGGTGCCCGGTTTTGAAAGATCTAAAACGACGCATGAAGTAAATAATTTTATTTAAATGTATTTAATTATAATTATACTTCGTTTTTTCTATTTATTATAAGATTAAATTTTATTCTAATACACGTATTTTAAATTCTAATTATGATTAAATTATTTTTAATACATCATTCGAAAGATATTTTAAAGTTCTTTTATATTATTGAAAGAGGAATTCGAGATTTCACCCGATTTACACGTTTTGAGGTGTCTTGAATCGGTTTTCTTTTGTATCTGAGCTACTAATTAAAATAATTTCATAACTAATGCATTATTAGAAAGCTTTGTTGATTTGGAATTGAACAGTAGATTAAAGAAATTTCTACCGCCAGATGGCGCTGTAATATTTTAAAATTTCAATATTTCAATTTCTAATTATGATTAAATTATTTTTAATACATCATTCGAAAGATATTTTAAAGTTCTTTTATATTATCAAAAGTTTTCACCAGATTTACACGTTTTGAGGTGTCCTGATTAGGTTTTTATTGCATATCAGCTAATTGAGTTAGACCGTTCAAAATTGGTATATGTAGGTTAATTAGGAGGGGCTGAAAGGGTGGGGATGAAATAGGCGTGCACTGCACGCGTATCTGATAGAAAAATAAGTCTTCATTTACTGCTCCTCAATCAAATTTTCACTCACAATCTATCGTTTTAAATGTAAACAAACTTCGTTTCTGTCTGAGCTTATTACTAAATCATATACATGCCTTTTCCTTTGATTTGCTAATGCTTAATGACATCATAACAGGCGAATGCCAGTGAACCATGGAGCATAGACTTGACCATGGTGTTTGTTTCATTTTTGAGCGGTTGCTGCAGATGTCAGCAGGTGGCGTCAGATGAGTATTGTGCTGTGGCTCTCTGATTCGCTGAAAAGGAGGGTGTGTAGTTTAAAACGTTTTTGAATACGAAATTAACTTCTGCTATTTAAGATGTGAAGCTAGCATTACTTGTGGCTTGCATTTATGTTATTTTTTTTAAGTTGATGCTTGGTGTTTGCTTCGGCAACGCTTTTACTTTTAGTAATGAAGTTCTTTTAACTTTTATAACGATGTAGTTTGTTTCTAGTTTAATATCGTTAATGCATTATGCTGGCAATTTAATTCTCTGAACCAATAGTTGGCTTTAGATAAGTAATTTAATGAAGTTCGTTTTTTTAAATCTCTATGAAGCAGCTTCCCTCTAAGTTTGAATATTAATGTTTGTTTATTAACTTTTTTGAATTTTCTTCTGTTAAGTTTAAATTATGTTTACCATATACATTTATGTTAAGTTTTATTGTTAATAAATTTTGTTATGTTTTAAAATTTTCTGTCATCACTTTAAACATTATTTTACATACATATTACTTTCTCCAACTTTCATAGACATCAGATAAATGATAGCTTTCAATGCTTTCTATCTGCTTAATATTATACATGTTAGATTTAGGTTTATAAAGTTTTTAAACCTATTATCGGTTATGGGCTATTGCCTATGCCGGTTGGGAGATTTAAATTGTAAAATTAAATTGTTTATTTTTTTTGTAAGTGATGTGTTAATGAGGTTTATTTTTAAGCATAAAGTTAAAGTTTTATATAGAGTTTTTGAAATGGCATTTGCTTTAAATAGCTTGTCGCAAATTGAAAAACTTAATGCTAATAATTATGCTTCATGGATATTAGATATGAAGTTTTTACTCTTAGAGAGGAATGCTTGGGGGATAGTTAATGGGGAAGAGAAACTGCCAGTATTGAATGCTGAAAAAGGTGTTACTGTTGATATGGTGAGGGACTTCCAAGCACGATCAAGAATGGCATTAACCACCATTTATCTGTGTGTCAGGTCAGCCCAGAGTATCGAAGCATTGTTGACAACTGTGATGATGATCCTGTTAAGGTGTGGAAGACGTTGCGTGAACACTTTCAGCCTGATTCCAGAGCAAGGCATATGGCCCTCTTCAGTGAGCTTTTCTCCACTTATATTAGAGATGGGGAGTCTATAAGCTTGTTCGCTACTCGATTGTCTTCTATTGTGGAGCAACTTAAAGCTATTGATAAGCCTGTTGATGACATCTACATTTGTTTCCAGATTTTAAGATTTTTGCCAGACCGCTTCGATCAAATTGTGCAGACGATACTACGGTGGACTTCAGAAAATTTTTCGTTTAAAAATGTGGTTGTTGAGTTGGTCGCTGAAGAGACCAGGCTTCAGTTGCGTGACTCCGATCGATTAAAGAATTGTGACATAGAGGTTCAACATGTTGTTAAATCAAAATGGACTAAAAGTCATAATGTTAAGTCCAAGGACACTTCAAGTTCTAATGTATCGAAGTTTAAATGTTGGCGTTGTGGACTAATGGGTCATCTACAGAAAAATTGCCGCGTAAAATTAAATTCTCGTTCTGATCAGGATAATTCCAGTAAAAATGTTAAAAGTGGCTCCATCTCACGACGTACGAAACCTTCTAATAAAAGTAATGTACAAGGCTTTATTGCACAAGCAAATTTTAGTAACAGTGTAGGAGACGATAGCTGGGTCTTTGACACAGCGGCTTCACACCATTTTTCAAAGGATAAAAGCCTTTTTTCAAATTTTAAACCTGTTGAAGGTGAGAAGATGAACGTCGCCGCGGATGGAGTTACATTTCCTATCGCCGGTAGAGGTGATATAGATGTAATATTTAATGGTTCTAAATACATTTTGTTGGATGTTTTATTTTCTCCAGAATTGAGAAGAAACCTTATAAGTGGCCCTCGCATGGATCGTGGTGGTGCTAAATTTTATGGAAAAAATGGTAAGGTGAAGGTGTCGGACAAGTTCGGTAAGTTTATGTTTAATGCTAATTTAATTGATGGAATTTATCATGTTTTTCCTAAATTTTTAAAAGGAAATAAAAAACAAAATTTTAAATCTAAAAAGGCTCAGGGTTTAAATAAGAATGGGGGGCCTAGTGAAAAGATAGAAGCTATGCCTATAGTAAAACCAGTTGATGTCAAAAGTTTAGACACCTGGCATACTAGATTTGCCCATGTTAGCCCAGAGCTTATTGTTCATACCAGTCAAAATAATAGTGTTAAAGGTTTACCGCATTTAAAATCAGTTTCTAAGTTTTTTTGTGAACCGTGCCAAATAAGTAAACAGCGCAGACAGTCTTTTAAACCATTGGGTGACACCAAAGCTAAATATCCTTTAGAGAGATTATTTGTAGATACCTGGGGACCGAGTCAGGTCAAAGGTAAAAATGGTGAAAGATTTTTCCTTTCTATATTAGATGATTACTCAAGGAAAGCTGCGGTGTATCCCCTCCGTGAAAAATCATATATTTTTTATGTGTTTAAAAGGCATGTAGCTAGAGCTGAGCGTTTTTTGGGGAAAAAATTAAAACATCTTCGCTCAGATAACGGATCAGAGTTCGACAATGACCATTTTAAAAAGTATTGTAATGAAAATGGTGTCAAACACGAGTTCACCAATGTTTATACGCCGGAGGAAAATGGCGTGTGTGAAAGGTTTAATCAAACAATTTTGAACTGTGTCCGTGCTGTTTTAAATTCTAGTAAAATGTCTGTTGATTTTTGGCCTGAGGCCTGTATGTACTTCTCCTATACATGGAATCGGATGTGTCATAAAGACCAGTCCAAAACCCCTTTTGAATTATATTCTGGAAATAAACCCTCTGTCAGACATCTTAAACCTTTTGGTATTACCGCCTATGTTGGGATACCCAAACGAAAACGCAAGCATAAGCTTGATGTTAAGTCTAAAAAGGGTTTTCTTGTGGGCTACGCTTTAAGGACCAAGGGTTACAGAATTTGGCTTGAAGATGAAAAGAAAGTAGTTGAGACTATTAATGTGTCTTTTATTGAAGACGGCGTCAGTTCGCGCAGTGGAGCAGTGATGGGCAACTCTTTTGATCTAGAGCAGACCCCAGATTATATACCTGTGTTCGTAGATCTTGGAGTCAGTCCAGATCCGATGCCGGGTTCTTCTGGTGGTTTGACTAGAGAGGGGGAGGAGTCCAAAGCTGATCCACTCGCTGACGACATATCTCCTACAACTTCTAAATCTGCTGATCTTAAGTTTAGTGACCCAAAATGGTACCGAAAAGTAGTCCATAGAGCTAAAGGGGATAAATCTGATGTGTATTATTATCCTGATGGGGAGGGAAAGAAAATGCCACAACGATCCTATAGGGATGTTGAAAATTTTTGTAATGATAGGGGAATTGCTTATAGGGCCTCGGATTTTGATTTTTCTAGTAAAAATTAATATACTGGTATTGTTGATCAAAATTTAACTCCGTCTGCATCTGTTATTAAATCTAAAAATATTTGACTAGAGATTAATATTCCCCGTACATATAAGCAAGCTTTAAAATCACCTCAATTTAAAGAATGGGAGAAAGCAATGATAGAGGAGCTCGAAAGTATGAAGTCACGTAATGTATGGCATTTAGTCGAGTTACCAGCAGGTAAAACTGCACTTGGTAACCGATGGGTTTTTAACCTTAAGCGCAATGAAAACGGCCAAATCGTAAGATATAAGGCTAGGCTTGTAGCGCAGGGTTATTGCCAGGTCAAAGGAGACACATACGATGAGACCTTCTCTCCCGTTGTTAACTTTTCAGTGGTGCGTTTTTTCTTTGCTTTATTAGTAGTTAATTTTTATTGGGTAAATGTTCAGTGCGATGTGAAGTGCGCTTACTTGTACGCTCCACTTCATGATGAAATTTACATGTATCAACCTACAGGTTTTTCAATTGAGGGGAAAGAATCTTTAGTCTGTAGACTCGATCGCGCGCTTTACGGTTTACATCATTCTGGGAGACTTTGGTATTTCGAGCTTAATAGGGTTTTATTAGATCTAGGTTTTAATAAATTTGAATGGTGCAATTGCACTTACCGTTTTGGCCAGTCAGTTGTCATTTTGGTGTACGTGGACGATATTGTCATTTTTGGTAGAGACCAAGAGTGTGTAAATCAAGCCCTTGAGTCACTACAATCAAAATTTGATCTTAAGGTCTTAGGAGTGACTAAAAAGTTACTCGGGGTAGAGTTTGAGTATAATGGGAATAGTGTGCAAATCCATCAGAGTTTATATATCGATGAGATATGCGAGAGATTTAAAAATTTCCGCTTGCCCATTACTTCACTCCCCATTGTAAAGGGTATAAAGTTTTCGAAAAGTGACTGTCCAGTTAACCAATTTGATATTGATGAAGCATCTAAGTTACCGTACAGGAATGTTTTAGGATGCATCTCTTTTTTGGCTAATAGAACCAGACCCGATATTGCCTATGCTACGAATATCTTTTCACAGTTTCAAAATAATCCGGGGTTGATTCATTGGGAGGGGCTTTTACGTCTTTTGGGTTATATTAAATATACAAAACATTTAAAATTAAATCTTTTTTGTAACAGTTCACATTTAAAGGCGTACTCTGATTCTGACTATGCATCAAATAGAGACGATTATGTTTCGTTAGGAGGACAAATTGTTTTTCTTGATAAAAGCCCAATTTCGTGGCGTACTTTTAAAGAGAAAGGAGTTACATTGTCCACCATGGAGGCAGAATTTTTGGCAATGTGCGACTGTGTAAAAGAATTAAAATGGTTTAGTGAAATTTTATTGGAATGTTTTAAATATAAAATTATTAAAGATCAACCTGAATTACCCGTATTACTTGCAGATAACCAAGCCGCGATTGAATTTTGTAAATCTCCAATAGAGAATAGTAGGTCTAAACATATTGACGTAAAGTTGTATTTTATTAGAGAATGGTTATTAAAAGGTATATTTGAACTTAAATTTGTTTCTAGTAAGTTGAACTTGGCCGACCCCTTCACAAAGCCGCTTGTTAAGAATGACCTTATGAAATTTATAAACACTATTTTTATAGGGGATTGATTCTGTATCTCATTGCATACCGAGTTTTCTTTGCATAAAATTTCATATTGTATGTGTGCGGGGCCCGCGTGAGTGTTCATCTCATAATCATTTATAATTTAATACTTTCCTTAGTATATTTATTTTTCATAAATTTATTTAAAGTTTTTTTTCTTGAAGATTATGCAATATTTTTGTGTGCTAATGGGATGCTGAATTTGTGCTCGTATAAAGAGTGAATAGTTTTTTTTCACTGAAGTGAATTTTTTTTTCACTTTTGAATTGTAATTTTTGAATTTTTAAGTATATTATAGATGAACTTTGGACTATACATGGTGGTGTGTGGTGCACATTCTGTGCTTTGCTGGAGCAACATGGTGATAATGTACAAGCATCATATTTCATGTTAATGTTTTTTTTTG
This sequence comes from Salticus scenicus, assembly GCA_963930645.1. Taxonomy (NCBI): domain Eukaryota; kingdom Metazoa; phylum Arthropoda; class Arachnida; order Araneae; family Salticidae; genus Salticus; species Salticus scenicus. The sequence goes on from OZ005649.1 coordinate 79,769,423, forward strand.
TTGTTTTTAGAGGAAGCTGTTTCGTTTAAATTTGTTGAGGTGGGGGGCAGTGATAGAAAAATAAGTCTTCATTTACTGCTCCTCAATCAAATTTTCACTCACAATCTATCGTTTTAAATGTAAACAAACTTCGTTTCTGTCTGAGCTTATTACTAAATCATATACATGCCTTTTCCTTTGATTTGCTAATGCTTAATGACATCATAACAGGCGAATGCCAGTGAACCATGGAGCATAGACTTGACCATGGTGTTTGTTTCATTTTTGAGCAGTTGCTGCAGATGTCAGCAGGTGGCGTCAGATGAGTATTGTGCTGTCGCTCTCTGATTCGCTGAAAAGGAGGGTGTGTAGTTTAAAACGTTTTTGAATACGAAATTAACTTCTGCTATTTAAGATGTGAAGCTAGCATTACTTGTGGCTTGCATTTATGTTATTTTTTTTAAGTTGATGCTTGGTGTTTGCTTCGGCAACGCTTTTACTTTTAGTAATGAAGTTCTTTTAACTTTTATAACGATGTAGTTTGTTTCTAGTTTAATATCGTTAATGCATTATGCTGGCAGTTTAATTCTCTGAACCAATAGTTGGCTTTAGATAAGTAATTTAATGAAGTTCGTTTTTTTAAATCTCTATGAAGCAGCTTCCCTCTAAGTTTGAATATTAATGTTTGTTTATTAACTTTTTTGAATTTTCTTCTGTTAAGTTTAAATTATGTTTACCATATACATTTATGTTAAGTTTTATTGTTAATAAACTTTGTTATGTTTTAAAACTTTCTGTCATCACTTTAAACATTATTTTACATACATATTAGTTTCTCCAACTTTCATAGACATCAGATAAATGATAGCTTTCAATGCTTTCTATCTGCTTAATATTATACATGTTAGATTTAGGTTTATAAAGTTTTTAAACCTATTAGTATCCCCTAACTTGTGCACGCGCAGCACACATGGGACTGCGCTGCCAATGGCAGTGGGGACCCAGTCCGACTTTTTAACCGATGAGAAAAGATTTTTTAAATTTTCTTTTCTTAGTAATAAAAATTCGATTTGAAAAGGAATATACATTCACAAGTGCGCACGCATGGGTCTGCGCTGCCGAAGGCAGTGGGGACCCGGTGTGAGTTTTTACCCGATCAGAAATGATTTTTTTTTAGGGGACACGAAGAGTCAGGGAAGGTATACCCACAGTGTGTGTAGCTCCCACAGCGTGTGTAACCGTTAACTTTAGCTCGCTCAGTGTGCATGGGACTGCGCTGCCGAAGGCAGTGGGGACCCGGTGTGAGTTTTTACCCGAACATAATTTTTTTTTTTTTTAGGGGGCACAAAGTGTCAGGGAGGGAATATGTGCGTGCTGCGCGTGTACCCCTTAACTTGTGCGTACCCAGGACTGCGCTGCCGAAGGCAGTGGGGACCCGGGGCGACTTTTTACCCGATCAGAAATGATTTCTTTTTTTTAATTTCTTTTCTTAAGACTAAAAGTTACTGTTAGTGATTCATTAATTATAGTGATTCATTTGAAAGTACTGACCCGCTAGTTCAGTTCATTAAATGGCACAGAATTTTTTAAGTTCTGTTTGGGGTTTTGTAATACTTGTTTGGAGTTTTTATGTAAGTAGCTCAATACATTTTTCTATTAAATTATGCAAATAAAATTTTGCTAAATCTTACACATGTGCAGTTAAAAATTATTTAGTAAATACTTTGATATTTTATTAGATTTTTAATATTTCTTCAATTTGATTGCAGCAGTATGCTGTGTCTAATATTGTATGTTGGGTTTCCTGAAAATAGCTTTGCGCTAGGTTTAATACCTTGCATGTTATAGTTAAAAAAGTAAAACAAAAAATTTTTGCAATTTTTTAAAACCTTTATATCTCCCTGATTGCATGTGGTAGAGACATAAAAAATTATACAGCTAATAAAGAAGAGCCCCGTAATCACATGCTACAGCCAGATTGCATTTCAAGCCTTACTTTTTGCAGGGTGATGCCAAACACTTTCATTTTTCTACAAAATTTTTTATTGTTGCCTCATTAACTTTTGGCACAAAACTTAAACTGAAATGTCTGAGGTGTAACACATTCTTTAGAGGTATAACACGTTCTTAATTTTTTAGAAAATCTTTATGAAAAGAATACTCTCTTTAAATGTCAAATTTTAGTGATGGTTTTGTTACAAATGCAAATCTATAGGCGTTAACAAAATGTAAATTTGTATTTTAATATGAATAATTGTTATTTGCTATTGATTGCTTTCTGTCCTGGAATAAGTATTTAAGAATATTCTCGATTCTCTGAATTTAGAGCTTCAGAGAATATTCTCACCTCACATCTCTCTCTCTATATATATATATTAAATTCCTATTTGCTTTCTCTGGCGTAGAAATCTTCCTATCTTTAAAGCTGCAAAGTTGGCAGCTATGTAATGTAGGTCATCTAAAGTTTTTGTATCTATACTTTTAAAGAGGAAATAATTTAATTCTATTGAAATAAAATTATTTTAAAAAGTGTTTTATAATAAAATTGCTGCTCTCATGATATAAAAAATAGCTATTAACAAAGTGGTTACTGATGAAATTGATATACTGGCCACTGGCCTTTTAAAGAATTTTTCCAGTTTTGCCCTTTATCATTAAATATACTACCAAACTGAGTTTGAGTGATTTAAGTTCATATGAGAGTAGCATTGCAGTAAGTGTAATCATTTTAGTTTTTTTCTAAAGCATCCAAGACATCAATATCGGACATCATGGCATGAGACATCAAATTTGAGAATGTTATTTCAATGTAATGGTGCATACAGATTTATTGTTTAAAATAGATTTATTTATTCACATAGGAAAAATTTAATATATTATTCTTATTTAACTTGCTAAAGTAAAAAAAAATATTTCTTTACAGGTGTTTTCTAGGAATAAACCCAAATCGAGGGTCGAAAGTAAATCCAGAACTAAAAAAGAAAGACTGTCTGTATAAACTCTAAAATTTTGAATTTGAAGAAATCTGTATCAGAATGGATAATTGATTGCGTTGATAATTTGTATTTTATGTGACTTGATGTACTATGTTGATGTAAACTTATATGCAAATTGATTTTTTTTTTTTTTTTTTTTTTTCCAACGATGTGAATTTATGTATTCAGATGTTAATATTCATAGGTTAATCAATATATTTTATTTGAATAAAAATGTTGTATTTATGAATTTGAATAAATATCTTAATTTTAATTGCTTGTTTTTTTTTTTTTTTTTTTTTTTTTTTTTTGCTGATAAAATGTAGTAAAAAAAAAATATATATATTGGCATATTGGATTGCAGACAAATTTTGTTTTGCTGCAGATAAATACAGGAAGTTCTGCTTCTGGGGTTTAAGTGTAAATATGTTTTGGCATACAGTGCATCTGAAAATTATCGAGACAGGTGATTTTTTAGTAGTAAGAATTAAAAAAGCTTGAAGTAATAATCATGAAAAAAAAATAATAATAAATATATGGAATCTGTATATAAGTGTATTATAACAAAGAAATATAGTATAAGTTTTACAGAATTAAAAAAAAAAAAAAATGCTGTCTCAAAATTATGAAAACTTTTCGAGTATTTGGTATTTAAATTCAAATTTTGGATCAGTATCTTTTAATTATCTTAAAACTCTTATCAGACATGTTCAGGGCGAGAAGTTGGAGAATGTGTGGCTGTAAGAAAAAAGTTTTTGTCTATTTTTTTTTTTAATAATCGATAAAGTTTTTGTCAGAAATTAAAATAATAAGTAGAGCAGAGTGATGGTGCTAATTCAGCCATGCATTCTTCAAACTCTAATTCTAAGCTTGCCTAATAAGATTTTCAAGATAATTCAAAGGAATAGATCCAAAATTTGAATTTAAATACCAAATAGCATAAAATATCTCTATTTTTGAGACAGAATTTGTGTTTTTAATATTTTTAGAAAAATTCTATGAAACTGTACTAAATTTCTTTGCTATAATACACTAATATTTTAATTCCATATGCTTATTATTTATTTTCTTTGGGATCTCCTTTCTCTTCATTTTTTTTTTACTTATTTGAAAAAAATCACCTGCCTGTGGGATTTTGAGATGCACTTTAGTTTGAGTTTGACTTCATTTTGCTTAGTTGTTATAAAACTTAGTTGTGAAACTTTTTAGGCATAAACTACAGCTAATTAATTTTTTAAAAGTTTTAGCTTATGGGCTTTGTACATTTCTAGCAGTATGCCACTAAAAAGGGGAAAAAAATGATAAGGAGTGTATGTATAATTAACCCAATTAAAAAAAAGGGTACTCCCATTTTTTCCCTGTCACATAAAGAATATATATTAAAAAAAAAAAAATCACGTGGAAGAAATTTTAAATGTAGTGCCTATTTGCTAAGGAACACAATAGTAATTGCATGACTACTAGGTAAAATTTTCACAATTTTTTTTTTTTTCACATTTTTCTTATTTTAAATATTTTTCCATTTTAAATCCTGCACATGTTAATGCACTGGACTTCTTTAACGTAAATGATAAAAATATAATATTGTATAATTTACTACTATGCACCAAATTTTTGTAACATAAACGATAAAAATATAATGTTGTATAATTTAGTACTAACATACTATGTTAATGTACTATATAATATATGTTCATTACTAATATATATCCAAATACAGAGTCCAAATATAAAGTCTTTTTATAATTAATAACTGTTCTTTAAATATTCTAAAATTCTGTTTATATGCCCTTTACAACAAAAAACTGGATTTTAATAATTATTTAGTGTTGTTTTATTAAATGTTTCATAGTCAATAGATTCTCATAAAATAGTTTTAATTATTGTCCCTCTACATTACTTAACAGTGTTGCAGTGTTAAAGTTTACAGAATTATTTTTTAAAATTTATTTTTATTTATATTTTACATTCCTTGAGTTCCACAGTTTTTATTATATAAACAAACAACTCTTCTTTTGCTTTTATACATATAATTTTTTACTCTGATGTTCTCTGTTTACTGTGTTCTATGTTTACTCTGATATAATAAGATAATTATAATTTTTTTCCATAGGGTATTTTTCCGGATTTTTTTTTTTCTACAGAGTAGTTTGAGAACCTCCAATATTTCTCAAAATTCTTTGTTCATGTTCTAATAATGTATATAATATTTGTTATACACCGAAGAGTCATTACATTATGACCACCTTCCATCTGTAATAATGGGCTCGCCCAGGAACAGAACTACTGCGCGTGTACAGCTGATGTTGGAGTATATAAAGCGGCTATGCATTGTCTTTCCAAATATAGTGCGATTAGCGACATAATGAGAAAAGCAGTTGATTTATAAGACTTCGATAAAGGTCAAATCATTATGGCTCAGCGACTGGGAACATCAAAATCGGAAACGGTACGTTTAGTGGGCTGTTCATGTTCAGTTGTTGTGAACACATGTCAAAAGTGGTGTATATATGGTGAAATGACAAGTCGCCGGCCAGCAGTGTGTTGTCCATGATGCATTGATTCCAGAGGAGAGCAGATATTGTTATGTATTGTTCGCTATAACCGAAGAGCTACAACAGCCGAAATCACCACCAGCTACAACAGTGGCGACCCAGACAGTGTTTCACAACACATTGTGCAGCGTACATTGCTGTGTATGGGCCTACTTATGTCCCTGCACTGACGGAACGTCATCGCCAGTTGCGTCTGCAATGGGCCAAGAAACATCGGAATTGGACATTAGAAGAATGGATGAAAGTCGCATAGTCTGACGAATCTCGTTTTCTGGTCCATCACATTGTGTGCGAATACACCAATTTCCAAAGGAAACCCTCACTTCCGGATGCACAGATGGACAGAGATAAACCGGTGGCAGGGGCATTATGGTGTGAGCAATGTTTTCATGGAGCACATTAGGACCCATAATCAGCATAGAACCCCAGTGGCAGAAAGTTTTGTAGCTGTCTGCGACAGGCTTTTAAAATTTCACAATCTGTCTGCAAAATTTGCATGTAATCAGGGGTGAAAATGACTTACACTCAAAAAGCCTTAAAGCTGATTGGAGGGGGGAGGGAAGGGTATCATCAGTGGTGATCTTGTGCAACAACACACGAATACAATTTTACTGCAGAACAATATAGTATAAACAATTGTGTGTATTCATTCAATTAAATATTTTATAGCAATGTTTGACACAACACAATATAAATAATTATAAATAATAGTTTTAGTATAACAAAATAATTATAACAAAAGTATTAGTTTTAGTTTTGATACAGAAATTTTTTCAAGTGAATTGTTATTCGAAAGTTGCAGACAAAAACTGTCTGCAAGCTGTTTTTCGGTGTCCGCGACTATGTCGCCGTGTTTCTGCCACTGGGCATAGAACAATCCCTGGTGTATGTGCACAACGTGAACATGATTGCAGACCAGGTTCACCTATTCATGACAACAGTATTTCCGGCAGGGGATGGTGTTTACCAACAGGATAATGCACCATGTCATAAGGGTCGAATCGTCATGGAATGGTTCGAGGTACATTTTAGTGACTTTCAAGTCATGTCTTGGCCTCCAAATTCACCTGACATTAATCCAATAGAGCATTTGTGGTCCCACCTGGAAAACCTAATTCGTGCTGCCACGCTACCCCCTTGCAATGTGCAGGAATTGCAGGACCAGTTGATGCACGCTTGATACCAGATACATCAGACTATGTATCGGCACCTTGTAGAGTCAATCCTACACTTGGGTGCTGGCAGTTTTGAAGGCTAAAGGTGATCCTACATGTTATTAACAGGGTGGTCATAATGGTGCTATATTTATATGTTTATGGGTGTATATTTATATGTTTATTGTAAAGCAGCTATCACACAGAAGATCCTACCCTCTGAACTTTACGCTAATACCTCTCCGAATAATCGAGCATCAGGTAATAGGGTTATTTTGAAGACTAAAATGAATTCAAAAAGGCATTAACAATTGGCTACTAATTGCTCACTATTTCATGTTTTAAACACACTCTGATTTTCTCACATTCCGATTTGTTGAATACGAGCTAACATCTAGCGTAGGAGATTTAGTCAGTCATAAGTTCGTCATTGACAAAGGTAGGAAAAGGAAACTAATCACACGATGCATTTTCGACTGTTTGTCTCTCGAAAAACCTGTTTCAGGTGGTTTCGGGAGAGAAAGTATCTGATACTGCTGATCCCATGAGAGTACGTGAGATAGCAGCTTAAGTTAGATAAAAAGTGGATTTTAAAATAAGGATTTTGATAAAAAACACTTGAGTTTTTTCAAGTGGGTTTTATTGAAAAATACCACTTAGGCCAGCTTGTTGACCTAAAAAGATTGCATAACCTTTGCTCACATACACACAAAAAAAAAACTGTCAGCCAGGATGCCAGTAAAAAATTGTATTCTTCACAGATAAAAAGTATTTTTAAAACTGGTTTTCGGTTTTTAAACAATTGTTGTTATACGTTATGTTTACAGATAACAACAGTTAAACTAATGAATATATTCTGTAAATGTATGGAAAAAAATCTGTATTTATGTAAAAAAATACATGATTTCTCTGTAAAATTACAGAATATGATTCATTTTTATAAACAGTTTTTTCTGTGATGCAAACAGATTTTTTTTTTTTTTTGAATAGTGAAATTCTGTTATGTTTGTAGGAAAGAGCTGTTATTTTAGCAGAAATACTCTGTAAGTTTACGAAAAATCTCTTTTTTCTGTAAAAAATACATGTTTTCTCTGCAAAAAAATTTAAAATAATTCGGTTATAGTAACATTTTTTTCTGCAAATATAACAGAATGTCACTGTTTAAAAGACAAAAGAGATCTGTTTACATCACAGGAAAAAAATGTTTTAAAAATGAGTTTTCTGTTTTTTTAAACAGTCAAATTTCGTTGACCTAACAGACGAATTACATTGTTTTAATAGAAGAATTACGTTACTTTAACAGAAGTATTTACGGAAATATTTACAGATTTTCCCAATTTTTTTTTAAACGCTTTTTTTCTGTGAAGAAAACGGGTTATGATTGGCGTCCTGGCTGACAATTTTTTTCCGTTTTTTCGACAGTTTTTTTTTTACAGTGTAGTCAACTTTGTCCCCTTATTACATCCGGTGTGATTTTTTTTTTAACACACTTGACATTGTGAGTTTTTTTGCTTTTCTTACCATGCTATTTCTATGGGGTTTTTAGCCTTTTTCCCCCTCTTTTTCCACATTCTAAAGTGGCCACCGCCACTTTAGAATGTAGAAAAAGAGGGGGAAAAAGCTGAAAAACCCCATAGAAATAGCATGGGAAGGAAAGCAAAAAAACTCACAATGTCAAGTGTGTTTAAAAAAAAAAATCACACCGGAAGTAATAAGGGGACAAAATTGACTAGAAAAATACATTGAACAGCGGGAACCGGGAGGGCTGGGGCATGGGTCCTATCGTCCAGGATTAATACGACTCGCCTAGTATAACTCTAGTAAAAGATGCACGCGAACATGATGAGACTAAGCAATAATGTAATAATTTATTTATGATATTTATTAAACATCTAAACACTAGTTCAAATTTTCTCAAGTAGTACAATTTTTGTAAGTTTTATTTGTTTTAATTTTTAACACGCTTTTATTAGCTTCACCTGTATGTATGTATGTTTGCATGTGTATGTTTGTGACCGCTCTGGGTTCAAACGAAAAAATCTATATTGTAAAAAAAGACTTTCCTTACGGGAACGCTGTGGCTGTGAGGTAAAGCTCCGCGCTACGAACCTAAAGGTCTAGCGTTCGAGCCCAGTCAGGGAGATTTTTTTAAAAATGGTTTTTGTTTAATTCTAAATTATTTTAATAAAATATTTAAATGTATGTAAATATTATGGTGTGTTACTCACATGATTTTCTCTTACACTGCATTTTAATACTAAGTTAGATATTTTGCGCTTTTTAGTTCACATTAGTTCTGTAATTTTTTAAAACTATAATATTATTAACTACAAATTTTGAGGGTTACCCGCTTATAAATATTAGAATCCTTATCTTAAATGATTTTTTTCTATCAGTATACAGATAAATTTATATCAGGATAAAATCTACTTTTTATTATATGTTAAGCATGAAATAAACTCTCATATTAATTATTATATTTACATATCTTTAGTTAATTTTTCAAAGTATATTACCAATTTTTAGCAAAGACAAAATATTCATTAATTTTAGAGAAAATGCAATCATATGAATAGAATTATTCATATTGCATGTACTTTTTGGCATTAATATAACTCGATCAACTCGCTTCTGTGTAGAAAATATCACACAATAACTGTAAAAAATTTGTAAATGTTGTATTTAGAATAACACTTGCACAATGTAATATAAAATTTAAAATTTAAATAGATGAAATACGTAGGTGTATGGTTTATGATACGTGTCTAAGCAAGGGGTCTTGGATTGCACAGATTGCTCTCCTTGGAAGCATAAAAATTTAGAAAACTAAAGATACATTGTTTTATCATTAGATATATTTCTTTAAAAAAAAAGCTCAATAATATATGATTGAATATTAATTACATATAGCGTATTTTGCATAGTTTTTCTGATTATTATTATTATTATTATTATTTGTATGTTACTTAATTTAAAAAAAAAAAAAAATGTTTTACATGGCTACATTTTACATATAAGTATTACAGGAAATCAACTGTTGATAATCTGTATCATAATCCTGTATTAGATATGTACTTCCAAAAAGCATGATTTCTTTCAGCGTTCCAAATTAAAACAAACTATACAAATATATGTTATGTGATAAACCCAGAGCCTTTGTAAAGAGTTCGTGCTTTAATAAAGTAATATTTTTGCAATTAAAAAAACCATACGGCACTTAAACGTATTTTATTAAAATTTTGATTTTTATTATATACATATATGATATACATATGGAATAGATGTGATATATATATATATATATATATATATACATATATGTGTGTGTGTGTGTGTGTGTGTGTGTGTGTGTGTGTGTGTGTTATGAGTTCTTAAAATATATACATATAAAAAATAAGTAAATAAATAAATATATAATGTTACGCATTTTCTTTTTTCTGATGCTACTTTCGTACAAAATTATCTATCTTAGATAATTTATTTTAATACATGTATATGTAATGTCTAAATTCTATAAAGAATATTACTGAATGGAAATAAAGGTTACAAAAATTCTATATCTCTCATCGTACAAAGTATACAAGTATATTATACATGCATAGATATTTTACATTGTTACAACGGTTGTTATGAATTTTGAGAAATATACAAATGATCAACTTTTATATATATAATTAAAATGCTTATTACTTCTAATTAAAATATTTACTGGTTACTTTTATAGTTTTGTCATTTTATTTAAACTATATATTTTAAGAATACTGTTTTAGTACATATTCAATTATATTTCTTTGGTACTTTTAAGAATACTTTTCTTGCATAAATTGTTTAATTCTAGAACTAAATTCTAATTATAAAAATAAAATTGTTAAATATATACCATATTTTATATGTTTTTTGCTTTAACAAATAAATAAATAAATAAATAAAAGGGATAGAAAAAGAAAATAAATAAGAAAAATAAGTAAGTAAAATAAAATAAAACACATAAACACAGCTAATTTTCAAAAGGCAAATAAATAAAAAAATAAATAAATAATAAAAATATACATATGTAAATCATTATAATTTATTTTCACGAAAAAACATTACAAAATATTTTGTGCTGTTAATGACGGGGATATTTTAGGAGTCCTAATGAATATTTGATGGAATGTGCAAATATTTGATTTATAGAGTTTGGTGATTAAGCAAATATTTTGACAAGTAATTGAGGTTAAAAATGATTTTTCCAGTCCCTCGTGTATTGTGAAAAAAAAGTCAATACTGATTAATTGCTATGGATATTTAACGAACAATATTTATTTTTAATGCATGCTATGAGTTTAAATTTAAATTTATACTTCAAAAATTTATTTATTTTTTTATGTATATTCTTATTACTATTATTATTATTTTAAACTGAAATACGGGAAAAATTTTGATTTTGTCTCTTTATTACCCACAGAAATATGATTTTTTTAAAAATTAAAATTGAATTAAAAAATTAAAACATTCATTATATATATATATATATATATATATGTGTGTGTGTGTGTGTGTGTGTGTGTGTACTATATATATGAAATATATAATGTTTGATTTACTATATTAAAATAGTAATATTAATAATAATATTTCCTTGAGAGTCATAGTTAAAAATAAAAAAGGAGAGGAAATAATACAAAAGATTATAATTCAGTTCATACGATGTTTTCAGAAATAAATAAATAATTTCATATTTCGCAATCGATTTTAATATCAAGAAAAACTTATAAACTTCGATATCTAAGTATGTCTTTTCATTTGTAAATGAAACATATATCAGGATAAAGATGAAAATCATAATTTCTGTAATATATTCCGTTTTAAGTATTGTAATTAACTTGCTACAAAATAAAAAGTAATAAATGAAAATTTTTAAGTATTAAAATTGTAATTATTATTACCGCAATTTTCGGGTTATAGTCCTCAGGCAAGTTATGTCATTCCTCCACCAGAAATTTTATTTATCTGAAAAATCTATATTTTTTTTCGATGAAACAACTCGGGGAAATATAACTTATTTTGTTAAATAAAATTTCTGGTACAAAAGGGACATATCTTACTTGCGGATTGCACAAAGAACTAGTATGTTGTGGCCACCACAAGACTTTCTTCTATATTTTCCTATATATATTCAATCAGTAACAATATTTAAAAAAAAAGAAATTTTTTTTTCCTTTTTTTTTTTTTTTTGTGAAAATTAATACATATTCAATCACTAACAATATTTAAAAAAAAAAAAAAAAAATAGAATTTTTTTTTTTTTGATTAAAAGTAAAAAAAATCGATAACTTTGTTTTAAATTATCACAGATTTATAGTTCAACCATTCGTTTTAAAGGTATTGACGAGACCTTTCGAATGATACCCATCTTCAAAATTTACCCCCCCCCGGGGGGTACTTCCCCCCCAGGGGGGGAAGCGATGCCCCCCCATGCACAAAATTTTTTTCCTAGTTACGTACTACTATTATCAATAATTCATATTAATTTTACAAACACAAGTGTAAAATAACTCTTATTATGCACATTTATACGAATTTTTGTCCTATGCTGCCATGTTAAAAATTTAGATAAAATGCTATCACAGCGCCACCTGTTGAGCTATTGATCCCCAAATATAATCAGCAACAGTTTATGTCGGGGACCAACTAAATACCAAGTTTGGTAAAATTTCGTTAAAAAAAAAAAAAAAAAAAAAAAATACGATTATTTTTCTAAGTTTTTTTTTTTGTTAAAAGTAAAAAAAATCGATAACTTTGTTTTAAATTATCACAAATTTATGGTTCAACCATTCGTTTTAAAGGTATTGACGAGATCTTTCGAATGATACCCATCTTCAAAATTTAACCTTCAAATTTTAAAAAAAAATTTAACCTTCAAATTTAAAAAAAAAAAAAAAAAAAAAAAAAAAATACGATTATTTTTCTAAGTTTTTTTTTTTGTTAAAAGTAAAAAAAATCGATAACTTTGTTTTAAATTATCACAAATTTATGGTTCAACCATTCGTTTTAACATTGGTTAAATGGTTCAACATTAACATTAATGGTTCAACCATTCCCCCCTGGGGGGGAAGTACCCCCCCGGGGGGGAACCGATGCCCCCCCATGCACAATTTTTTTTTCCTAGTTAACTACTACTAGCATCAATAATTCAAATTCATTTTACAATCACAAGTTTAAAATAACTCTCATTATGCCCATTTATACGGAATTTTGTCCTATGCTGCCATGTTAAAAATTTGCATAAAATGCGATTACAGCGCCACCTGTTGAGCTATTGATCCCCAAATCTAATGGGCACCAGTTCATGTCAGGGTGCAACTAAATACCAAGTTTGGTTAAATTTCATTCATATGTTCGTGAGATACAGCGTCCACAAAAAAATGATACAGACAGACAGACAGACACACAGACACACAGACAGACAGACAGACAGACAGACAGACATTTTCTAAAAACTATCAATTCGTGTTCAGGACATCCCAAAACGTGTAGATCCGTCAAAAAACGGAGGTCGAAAATTTTCGCGAATCCAATACTTTCTCTATATTACATATAGAAGAAAGTAAAAATACAGTAAATGCATATGATTACATGCATTAAAATATAGCATTTTAACATTTACTGTTCAATTGTATTCGAAAGGTACAAATAAATCAACTTTTTCCATCCTCGGTGGAGGGTATTATTATCTAATGATTTTGTAATAACAATGCTAAGTACAGGGTGGTTATAATTAAAGTTACGATTTAAAAACGCTACTAGTTAATACCGTCAAAATTCGAAGGATCATGTGCAACTTAAATCTTCTCACGGCATAAAGTTTTAAACATGTATGTATGTTCGGTTTATGGCATCGGGTGTTGCCTTCCAACAGAATCCACAAGTGTGTGCCAGGTCTTCCGGTCATGGGTCCACTCTTCTTCCAGACCCCTATCCCTCATCGCTTTTTTTTACGTTATCCATTCAAGTCTTTCTTGGTCTTCCTCGTTTCCTTTTCTGATTTGGTATATAGTTAAAAGCGATTTTAGATAATCTTTCATCGTTCATTCTTTTAATATGACCAAACCAGATTAATTGCTTTTTTTAAACATCATCTAATATGGTTTCCTTTATTTTCATCATTTCTCTGATTCTCTCATTTCTCACTCTCTCTATTCTTGATATCCTGCATGATCTTCTCAGGGCATCCATTTCAACAGCAGCCAATTTATTTTTTTCCGTCTCCATAATTCTCCATCCCTCTGCTCCATACAACAATATGCGTTTTACAGTGGAGTTGTATATATTATACTTTCTCGTACTAGATAACTCCTCACTCCACCAAATCGAATTTAATAGTTTTACTGCTTTTCTTCCTTGACAGATTCTATTCTTAATTTCCAGTGAGTCTCTTCCTTCTCTATTAACGTCTACACTAAGGTATCTATAATGATCACAACTTTTAATTTTGATGTTATTATTAAGACTTACGTCCGTCTCGTCTCCTCCTATACATAGGTATTTGGTCTTATTAACGTTCATGTATAGTCCCCATTTTTCTAATGTTTAAAACATCCCTGTTTTAATATTTCGTAGTACTCTTAACCAGTTTAAAATCCCCTGCTACAATCAATTATTTTTTTATCTAAAGGGAAGGGGGAATAAATTTCATGAAATTTCAATATACAAAATTTAAGCGTACTCCGCATAATAAAGATAAAATCAGAAGAATTTTTTTTCTAGTTTTACTCTGAATAGGACCAAAAGAATGTTTGGAGTAATTAAAAAAAAAAAAAAAAAAAAAAAAGACAAAATTTATAAAATATGCGGTAAGAGTGGAGAAAGAAAGCACACATCAATATTTTTCATACATATTATTTTAATTTGATTGCTAATTTCTATATTCAACATATTTTTCTACAAATAGCATAAGACTAAGATCTTGACTCAAGAAATATTTACTTAACAAAACGGTATTAAACACAAATCTTTTAAATAGAAATTATTGCTATTGCTTCAATAATTTTGTTGCCCACTGTACGTAGCATGAAAATAAAATATATTGAATATTATATTAATATTCCATTTCAATTACAATATGACAGTTCCGCCATCTATAACCTATCAATGTAAAAGGAAAACTATAAAGTCTAAAAGTGTTATTTATTTATTTATTTATTTATAAAAATATTTTTCAAATCACATAAATTTATGAGGCAAAATAATTTAACTTAAAATAAATTTTAATAGTGCTTTGTGTTTTCTTTATATTCCATAATTATAATTTATTTGCGCTTAGAAATAGACTATGCTACTTAAAAATAAATAATCTTTACTTGATTTTGATTGAATAATTTATTTTATATTATTTTTATTTTTAACATTGTAAAATAAAAAATAAAAAATTATTTTATCAAAATAGTATATTTCAACAAAAGTATACTGTTAAAAATAAATAAATAATAAGAATGAATCTAATATTTTAGCAAGTTAATTTGCTTAGGAAATTTCTTACAATAAATTACACCATGGAAATTTTTACTCGTATAAAATATCAATATTTTAAGGACATTCTTTCTAAATTAGTTTCACTATAATATATTATGGAAATGAAATAACAGAGATTTAAATAATTAGATTTTAAAATATATATATATTCTTGGATGTTATATATCTATCGCCATCGTTTCTAAACAAAGTTTTAGAGTGAGAAAAGTTAATTTTTAAAGAAAAAAATAAATCTAAGAATTTGTTAATTTTAAAAGATTTTTTTCCCTTTTAAGGAAAAAAAAAAAGAAACATATATGTTGTATATGGTACCAGATGCGGCCACAGTAAAAAAAAAAAAAAAAATCCTGAAATCCTATCCTGTGTAAAGAAATTTTCGGCGATAATGTACTTGACATTAACCGATACGAATTCGCAAATTACTTTGTTTTAATATACTTTCTTGGAAAGTATGAATCAATAAATTAATCGTGTGGATTATTTTTATGATTGAGCTTTAAATAGGCGTCGTCGTCTGCTCGACCTCTATTACTGATAACTGTATTGCACTGAATAAAGAGAAATAAATATTCCCTTTCCGAATTTGTTCAAAATTTTCTGGCGCATGCCCAGATCGTACGATTTTGGTCTTACATAAAGTGCCTTGTGTTTTAATATTATAGATAATTTAAAAACTACAAATCAGAGCAATTTGATATTTTACCAGAGCAATCGTCAGGCAAGGAAATTTTGTTTTGGGGAGGAAAAAACTAGATCCAACATGTTGCTATGTATGGCGCTGTCAGGGTAGTGGCAGGGGAAACGCCTAAATGGACTCATTAAACACAGGAATGTTGTTGGCAACACAATGGAATGACAGAAAAGAATAGACTTCAAGGGTTTAGTACAATCTTTTTTAGCTAAAAGACAAGAATGCGTGTTTAGAGCTGAAACAGTCATAGTGAAAAGATAAAAAGAGGAGCTTCATGAAACAAATACTTTACGGATAATTAACGGCACATTTTGGAAATTTTTTTTTTCTTTAGCCAAACAAAATTGCATTGACTGACGATTGCTCTGGTAAAATATCAAATCGCTCCGATGGGTAATTTTAAAAATTAGCGTTTTGAATTCGTAACTTTAATTATAATCACCCTGTGTATTGAGATTATGCCATCGAGGAATAGTCCAAGATGAGCTGGCAATGGAATGCAGGGCAAATGAAGGTATCCGTTTTGTACTCAAGATGGCTACCGCAGTAGCCGCCAAGGCTACCGCATGAACCATATTGAGTCTACCAAATCATTGGATGGTACTGTGTTATTTAATTGATTTTATATTTATTTGACAAATTTGAGACCTATAGCTACATTGAATTCCGTCTTTAATGATCCGCATTACATAATTTCGCATTAAAAATGCAGAATTTCTTACGTAACTGTGTTACTTAATATCCTCCGCGTTAATATATTGGCTTCATGATTTTTAAGACATGTCAATTTCATCTTAAAACATCCTCTAATGCTTATGCCAAGTTCGATATTATACATTATTATTTTCTTCTATATTCAAAATAAGAAAGAACTGGATATATAAAATTTTTGGGCTTCTTATTTTAGATGGGTGTATTTGAGAACACATTTGACCAGGTGGCCTGTAATGCATAACATAAAAACATTAAATATGTTTTATAAATGTTAAATAATATAGAAAAGTAACATTAAAACTGCTAAATTTGCCTCTTATGTTCAACAATGTGCTCTTATCTTACACCCAAATATTCCCCAAATGACTGGAGTGAATCTGTCGGAATATCCCGAACACGATGCCGGATACTTTACGACAACATTATCCTTCATGATACTCCCCAACTAAAAGTTATGGGGATGCTATCCGGTAAATTTTGAGGTCATACTGAAAGTAACGTCTGATTACCGGTCTACGAGTGTTTTAGTAACTGCTTAACAGACGATCAATGGTAAGAATTGTCCAGTACGTATCCACGCTGTTGAATATGTGGGATTACCAAACCCTTCAAAAAATTTCGGAGGATGCCAGGGTTGCACCTAGATATCGTGAGGGTTCATTGCTGCTCAAATTCGAAAATTGTGGTTGTTAATTTCCTCATGAAGGCAAAACTTGACTTCGTCAGTCCAAAGAATGTTTCATGGCTAAGTCACTCCAACCACCATTCGAGGAAAAAAATGAAGTGCAAAAGTTTTATAAGCATCTAAGTCCCCGTCGTAAAATAGGTGCTCAGGCTTCAATTTGAATTTAGAAAACTGCAAACTACGCCTTAAGGTTTATCGTAGAGTAGTATCGTATATCCAATACACGGAAAACAACTGGCTCGTTCACATTATCATACGGCAACTGATTGCTTGCTTCATCGACCGCTTCAGCCCCATTTTCGACCCTAGAAGACTGGTTTTGCTCCATTTCTCTACGTGCAAAAATGACCAAAATGGCCTGTTATTTCAAATTTCTGCATCCTATTGCGTAAGATACATGGAGACATAGGGCCTGTTTGTGTCTGATTCATACGACGGTATTCTTTAATAGCCGCAACAGAGTTCTGATAGTTCTAGTAAAACAGTTTTACTAGTAGCTTTTTTTTTTTTTTTTTTTTTTTTTTTTTTTGAAATGTAGGCATGGTGTTGAGAGAATTTAAGAATCAGCCTTCTTTTACCAACTGCTATGTGCTGTAAAACAAATGATATTTCAAGTTTTTAATATATGTAAATAACTACACTTTGTATTATAGCATTTTCTTTTGAATACTTTTTCTGCTATTTATTATTATTATTATTATTATTATTATTATTATTTAATGAATTGACTGTAGTTCGAATTTTATTTTACTTGTGTCAATGTAATGAGCTCTCGAGTGCTCTGATTTGCGAAACCAAATTCCTCGAACTTTGTAAATTAAAAAAAAATATATATATATATATATATATATAAACTTTGTGGAGAACGTAACTTAACCATGCTTATCTAACTTTAACTTGAAGCTGTAAATGAAATACTTAAACTATGAAGAAATGACAGAGTCCAAATATATAACATAAATGAGCTTTAATTGAGCTTAAATAAGAAGGAGGGTGCTGGACTATAATAACATCTAGTAACTTACGACTTAAAATGGGCAGTCCTCTTAAATACTTTGATATTAATAAATAACCCCCGTTACTTTACTTTACTTAATTACTCACAAATGATCCCAACCACTTATAATCAATTTCATTAACTCATGAGGTCAAGTAATCTTTCGATTAGCAGGAGGATTCCCTGACACTGCTATCTACTCGACTTATATCCAACTATATCCGATCCTAACTCTCCAAAACAATCTTCCTTCCAACTAACTTTAACTCCTCTCCAACTGACTCTCAAAAGCAATCTTCTTTCTCCTTTTATACTATACAGTTTCCAAAATATTAGCATATTTCAATTTGCAATTTTAGCTTAGGATCGGCACTAATTCTATTACTCAAACGACTTGAATCCTAAAACAGCAGATTCACGTTTTACCCGTAAAGTGCGAGTTTTAATTGCAGCACTTTGCTATACCTGACAGTTCCTCCCTCGAAAAAAAAATTTCGCGGAAAAAATCCCCCAACGGGTTTTTACCCGTGCAAATTTTAAATTACTGCAATACTATGCAAAGAAAAGTTAGCTGCAGTGACTTACTGCTTAAAATTCAACTATATAATATTTTAGAAAAAAAAGAGGGGGGAAACTTAAATTTAACTAAGGAAGTAATTATACTAGGCGAGTCGTATTAATCCTGGACGATAGGACCCATGCCCCAGCCCACCCGGTTACCGCTGTTCAATGTTTTTTTCTAGTCAACTTTGTCCCCTTATTATTTCCGGTGTGAATTGTTTTTTTTTTTTAACACACTTGACATTGTGAGTTTTTTTGCTTTTCTTCCCATGCTATTCCTATGGGGTTTTTAGCCTTTTTTTCCCCTCTTTTTCTACATTCTAAAGTGGCGGAGGAAAGAAAGGGGAAAAAAGCTTAAAAACCCCATAGGAATAGCATGGGAAGAAAAGCAAAAAACTCACAATGTCAAGTGTGTTTAAAAAAGTCAAGTGTCAATTGTCAGTTGTCAATTGTCAAGTGTGTTTAAAGTGGCGGGAACCACCGCCACTTTAAAATGTAGAAAGAAAGGGGAAAAAAGCTTAAAAACCCCATAGGAATAGCATGGGAAGAAAAGCAAAAAAACTCACAATGTCAAGTGTGTTTAAAAAAGTCAAGTGTCAATTGTCAGTTGTCAATTGTCAAGTGTGTTTAAAGTGGCGAGAACCACCGCCACTTTAGAATGTAGAAAGAAAGGGGAAAAAAAAGCTTAAAAATAGCATGGGAAGAAAAGCAAAAAAACTCACAATGTCAAGTGTGTTTAAAAAAAAAAAAAAAAAAAAAAAAAAAACAGGCTCACACCGGAAGTAATAAGGGGACAAAATTGACTAGAAAAACACATTGACCAGCGGGAACCGGGCGGGCTGGGGCATGGGTCCTATCGTCCAGGATTATTACGACTCGCCCAACAAGAAGTAGTTTTAAAAAAACTAATAGGGAAAAAAAATTTAAGAGTACATGGCCAAAAACTGGACACTTAGCTTTTTAAAAAAATGTTTCGTATTATGCTCAACTAAGTCGCTTTACTCCAGAAACCGTTTGTACTCAATTTAGTTAACTAGAAGTCCAGCGTAATTACAGCGGGGAAATACAGGCACATCTTTCCTTAAAACAAATGGAAAGGAAAAAAAATCTCATTACTTTTTTAAAAAATTCAGTACAGGCGGATCGCTTTAAACAAAAAATGCGATCAGTAATTATTCAAATTTTAAATTGTGCAAAAATGATAGCAAAAAAAAGAAAGTCTTTATTTCAAGTGTTCATCAAAAAAAGAGTTGCCGTTTTCCAGTAGATTTATCACTAAAATGTCAATCCAGACTGCTGGCACAGTTCCAAAAACACTTTACTTCAGAAAAAGAGACGCTGCTGGCAGACTTCCAAAAACTTTTTTCGACTTCATGTGAAAAGTAACAATCTTTAAGAGATCAGCCTGGATTCAGATTTAACCTCTGTACTTCGGGTTTAGAGTCGGGATCAGCCACTGGATCTCAGATTTTCTAAAATTAAAACTTTTTTAAACGTATATATCAAAACTAGAAGGTACACTACCCTTTTATATAGGTAAATGACATAATTTATACATAAGCAATATTTCAACTAGGTATTTGCGTACGGAAAAACAAAATGTTAGTGGATTAATAAGGTTAATTTGTTAAACGCGAATTAACATGGAAAATAGCTTTAAAAAAAAAATTCTCTTTTTACCCCATACTAATAGATATTCATACATAAAACTTTTAGTAAAAACAATTCAAAAGTTTACAACAAGAAAATTCATTTGATACACTTTATACAACATTTAGAAAACATATTTAAGGATACAAAATTTTCACAACTGCAGTTGATCGCTGAGAAATAAAAAAGATTTACGTACATACATTTTACATTACATTTACAAAACTAGAGAGAAAAATGTTTATACACTTATAAAAGTTTATTATATACAATTTACGACATTTAGAAAAATATATATAATGAATATATACAAATTATTGAAAAAGTTTTTTCAAAACCGCCGGTGTTGGCTAGGAATGAAACATTAGAGTACATACGTATCATAAGTTACATACATATCATAACATTTAAGTACATTCAAAAACTAAAGAGGGGTAAATGTATATACAATGAGAAAATTATATCTTACTAATCACTGCAGGTGATGGCTAAAACAGAAGGAATTTAAGTACATATATATAGATCATTCAAAAAACTAAAGAGGGGGGAAAAGTTTATACAAAACTTCAACAAGGTTTTCTTTACCAAAAACTGCTGGTGTTGGCTAGGAATTAAAAAAACATTAACGTACATACATGCATATATTATATACAGAAAAAAAAATTATGACATGTAAACAGTACATGAAATTTCGAGAGATGAAAGTTCATGCCATACGTTTAAATTTTGCATTTTTAAATTTTAAAAAGTTCATGCAGCAAGTTTAAATTTAGATTTGTGATATTTTAAAAAGTTCATCTCTTTGAGATAATGATTGAAAGTCCAGAAGAAAGTTCTACATGTCGAAAATTTTAGTACAGTACTGATAAACCAATACTTGGGAAAAACTAAAATACTGAACGATACGACCTGACAAATTGAGTCCTTGATATCAGCAAAAGAGATGCGGTTCAGACTGGTCAGTAGAGTTGTTGTGGCAATTTCCGTGCTGGTGGCTTGTAGAACGGAGTCCGGCGTCGGAGATGCATTTTTCTGGGATGGACTCGAGCCCGGTACCTTGTCACTGTCCGTAGTTACAACAGGGGACTGCTGTCGCTCCGTGCTTTTGCATGCAGGGCTGCAGGAGATTGTAGAAACTTCACCATAGATTACATGCCCTGTTGAAATTTCCTTCTTGAAAATAACCTCGTTTTCTTTAAGTTTAGGCGGCGGGTCAGTTTGACACTTTAAGTTCACGGTCTCATTAGAAATAAATGACTCTGTCGGCTGTGTAGATTCGAAACTGACAGCTAAAGGCGAGTTACAAGGATTAGCCGCCGTCGGTGAGCTAGATATTTTATCGGATTTTTCATCCGTAGCTAAAGTCTGAATAACTGCCGCAAATTGGTTTGTATCGCTGTTTAAGGGCGAAGTTTGCTCGTTTAGTTCAAATGTCATTTGGCTTTTTTCACTAGAAATAACGGTTTCCGCAGCCACAGTAATTTTAAATGGATTTTCCGTTCCAACCTCTGTCGCAATATTAGGTAATTTTTCGGATATCTTATCCGTAGCTAAGGGCTGAATAACAGATGTGGACTTTTCTGTAGTCTTCGTTAAGGGTGTAGTTTGCTCGTTTTCATTCACTTTTATTTGACGTTTGTCACTAGAAATAACGGCTTCCTCACCAGTTTTAGGTTGGTTTAAATTATAGGAGCTTGCTTCCTGTGACTTAATAATTTATTGTGGTTTTTCCACCGGGTTTATTACTGCTTCCCACTGACGTTCGTGACGGGGGAGGGAGCGGTCATGTTGTAATCGTAGTTTATCATACGGAGTGGCAAAGAGTTCGATGACCCGACTTTTTAACTCGTCATAGGTTGGATTTGGGCCAAGCGAATGGCAGGCGATTAATCTATGCCACTGTCTCGGTTCTCCTTCTAGGGAATAGGCTAACCAGGAATAGTGGTTTTTAACATTGATTTTATGAAAATTGAAAAAATATTCAAGCTGCTCAAAGAATTGCAGCACGCTAGTGGTGCCGTCAAAAAAGACTTGCTCGGGGGGGGGGGGATTCGAGCAAAGTTGGGCGCCAATGTGGAGAACGCGACTTAACCATGCTTATCTAACTTTAACTTGAAGCTGTAAATGAAATACTGAAACTATGAAGAAATGACAGAGTCCAAATATATAACATAAATGAGCTTTAATTGAGCTTAAATAAGAAGGAATGTGCTGGACTATAATAACATCTAATAACTTACGACTTAAAATGGGCAGTCCTCTTAAATACTTTGATATTAATAAATAACCCCCGTTACTTTACTTTACTTAATTACTCACAAATGATCCCAACCACTTTTAATCACTTTCATTAACTCATGAGGTCAAGTAATCTTTCGATTAGCAGGAGGATTCCCTGACACTGCTATCTACTCGACTTATATCCAACTATATCCGCTCCTAACTCTCCAAAACAATCTTCCTTCCAACTAACTTTAACTCCTCTCCAACTGACTCTCAAAAGCAATCTTCTTTTTCCTTTTATACTATTCAGTTTCCAAAATATTAGCATATTTCAATTTGCAATTTTAGCTTAGGATCGGCACTAATTCTATTACTCAAACGACTTGAATCCTAAAACAGCAGATTCACGTTTTACCCGCAAAGTGCGAGTTTTAATTGCAGCACTTTGCTATACCTGACAGTTCCTCCCCCGAAAAAAAAATTTCGCGGAAAAAATCCCCCAAAGTGTTTTTACCCGTGCAAATTTTAAATTACTGCAATACTATGCAAAGAAAAGTTAGCTGCAGTGACTTACTGCTTAAAATTCAACTATATAATATTTTAGAAAAAAAAGAGGGGGGAAACTTAAATTTAACTAGACTGCCCAACAAGAAGTAGTTTTAAAAAAACTAATAGGGAAAAAAAAATTTAAGAGTACACGGCCAAAAACTGGACACTTAGCTTCTTAAAAAAATGTTTCGTATTATGCTCAACTAAGTCGCTTTACTCCAGAAACCGTTTGTACTCAATTTAGTTAACTAGAAGTCCAGCGTAATTACAGCGGGGAAATACAGGCACATCTTTCCTTAAAACAAATGGAAAGGAAAAAAAATCTCATTACTTTTTTAAAAAATTCAGTACAGGCGGATCGCTTTAAACAAAAAATGCGATCAGTAATTATTCAAATTTTAAATTGTGCAAAAATGATAGCAAAAAAAAAGAAAGTCTTTATTTCAAGTGTTCATCAAAAAAAGAGTTGCCGTTTTCCAGTAGATTTATCACTAAAATGTCAATCCAGACTGCTGGCACAGTTCCAAAAACACTTTACTTCAGAAAAAGAGACGCTGCTGGCAGACTTCCAAAAACTTTTTTCGACTTCATGTGAAAAGTAACAATCTTTAAGAGATCAGCCTGGATTCAGATTTAACCTCTGTACTTCGGGTTTAGAGTCGGGATCAGCCACTGGACCTCAGATTTTCTAAAATTAAAACTTTTTTAAACGTATATATCAAAACTAGAAGGTACACTACCCTTTTATATAGGTAAATGACATAATTTATACATAAGCAATATTTCAACTAGGTATTTGTGTACGGAAAAACAAAATGTTAGTGGATTAATAAGGTTAATTTGTTAAACGCGAATTAACATGCAAAATAGCTTTAAAAAAATTCTCTTTTTACCCCATACTAATAGATATTCATACATAAAACTTTTAGTAAAAACAATTCAAAAGTTTACAACAAGAAAATTCATTTGATAC
Source organism: Salticus scenicus (assembly GCA_963930645.1). Taxonomy (NCBI): domain Eukaryota; kingdom Metazoa; phylum Arthropoda; class Arachnida; order Araneae; family Salticidae; genus Salticus; species Salticus scenicus. The sequence goes on from OZ005649.1 coordinate 79,793,643, forward strand.
ACTTTATACAACATTTAGAAAACATATTTAAGGATACAAAATTTTCACAACTGCAGTTGATCGCTGAGAAATAAAAAAGATTTACGTACATACATTTTACATTACATTTACAAAACTAGAGAGAAAAATGTTTATACACTTATAAAAGTTTATTATATACAATTTACGACATTTAGAAAAATATATATAATGAATATATACAAATTATTGAAAAAGTTTTTTCAAAACCGCCGGTGTTGGCTAGGAATGAAACATTAGATTACATACGTATCATAAGTTACATACATATCATAACATTTAAGTACATTCAGAAACTAAAGAGGGGTAAATGTATATACAAAGAGAAAATTATATCTTACTAATCACTGCAGGTGATGGCTAAAACAGAAGGAATTTAAGTACATATATATAGATCATTCAAAAAACTAAAGAGGGGGAAAAAGTTTATACAAAACTTCAACAAGGTTTTCTTTACCAAAAACTGCTGGTGTTGGCTAGGAATTAAAAAAACATTAACGTACATACATGCATATATTATATACAGAAAAAAAAATTATGACATGTAAACAGTACATGAAATTTCGAGAGATGAAAGTTCATGCCATACGTTTAAATTTTGCATTTTTAAATTTTAAAAAGTTCATGCAGCAAGTTTAAATTTAGATTTGTGATATTTTAAAAAGTTCATCTCTTTGAGATAATGATTGAAAGTCCAGAAGAAAGTTCTACATGTCGAAAATTTTAGTACAGTACTGATAAACCAATACTTGGGAAAAACTAAAATACTGAACGATACGACCTGACAAATTGAGTCCTTGATATCAGCAAAAGAGATGCGGTTCAGACTGGTCAGTAGAGTTGTTGTGGCAATTTCCGTGCTGGTGGCTTGTAGAACGGAGTCCGGCGTCGGAGATGCATTTTTCTGGGATGGACTCGAGCCCGGTACCTTGTCACTGTCCGTAGTTACAACAGGGGACTGCTGTCGCTCCGTGCTTTTGCATGCAGGGCTGCAGGAGATTGTAGAAACTTCACCATAGATTACATGCCCTGTTGAAATTTCCTTCTTGAAAATAACCTCGTTTTCTTTAAGTTTAGGCGGCGGGTCAGTTTGACACTTTAAGTTCACGGTCTCATTAGAAATAAATGACTCTGTCGGCTGTGTAGATTCGAAACTGACAGCTAAAGGCGAGTTACAAGGATTAGCCGCCGTCGGTGAGCTAGATATTTTATCGGATTTTTCATCCGTAGCTAAAGTCTGAATAACTGCCGCAAATTGGTTTGTATCGCTGTTTAAGGGCGAAGTTTGCTCGTTTAGTTCAAATGTCATTTGGCTTTTTTCACTAGAAATAACGGTTTCCGCAGCCACAGTAATTTTAAATGGATTTTCCGTTCCAACCTCTGTCGCAATATTAGGTAATTTTTCGGATATCTTATCCGTAGCTAAGGGCTGAATAACAGATGTGGACTTTTCTGTAGTCTTCGTTAAGGGTGTAGTTTGCTCGTTTTCATTCACTTTTATTTGACGTTTGTCACTAGAAATAACGGCTTCCTCACCAGTTTTAGGTTGGTTTAAATTATAGGAGCTTGCTTCCTGTGACTTAATAATTTATTGTGGTTTTTCCACCGGGTTTATTACTGCTTCCCACTGACGTTCGTGACGGGGGAGGGAGCGGTCATGTTGTAATCGTAGTTTATCATACGGAGTGGCAAAGAGTTCGATGACCCGACTTTTTAACTCGTCATAGGTTGGATTTGGGCCAAGCGAATGGCAGGCGATTAATCTATGCCACTGTCTCGGTTCTCCTTCTAGGGAATAGGCTAACCAGGAATAGTGGTTTTTAACATTGATTTTATGAAAATTGAAAAAATATTCAAGCTGCTCAAAGAATTGCAGCACGCTAGTGGTGCCGTCAAAAAAGACTTGCTCGGGGGGGGGATTCGAGCAAAGTTGGGCGTCAATGTGGAGAACGCGACTTAACCATGCTTATCTAACTTTAACTTGAAGTTGTAAATGATATACTGAAACTATGAAGAAATGACAGAGTCCAAATATATAACATAAATGAGCTTTAATTGAGCTTAAATAAGAAGGAATGTGCTGGACTATAATAACATCTAATAACTTACGACTTAAAATGGGCAGTCCTCTTAAATACTTTGATATTAATAAATAACCCCCGTTACTTTACTTTACTTAATTACTCACAAATGATCCCAACCACTTTTAATCACTTTCATTAACTCATGAGGTCAAGTAATCTTTCGATTAGCAGGAGGATTCCCTGACACTGCTATCTACTCGACTTATATCCAACTATATCCGCTCCTAACTCTCCAAAACAATCTTCCTTCCAACTAACTTTAACTCCTCTCCAACTGACTCTCAAAAGCAATCTTCTTTTTCCTTTTATACTATTCAGTTTCCAAAATATTAGCATATTTCAATTTGCAATTTTAGCTTAGGATCGGCACTAATTCTATTACTCAAACGACTTGAATCCTAAAACAGCAGATTCACGTTTTACCCGCAAAGTGCGAGTTTTAATTGCAGCACTTTGCTATACCTGACAGTTCCTCCCCCGAAAAAAAAATTTCGCGGAAAAAATCCCCCAAAGTGTTTTTACCCGTGCAAATTTTAAATTACTGCAATACTATGCAAAGAAAAGTTAGCTGCAGTGACTTACTGCTTAAAATTCAACTATATAATATTTTAGAAAAAAAAGAGGGGGGAAACTTAAATTTAACTAGACTGCCCAACAAGAAGTAGTTTTAAAAAAACTAATAGGGAAAAAAAAATTTAAGAGTACACGGCCAAAAACTGGACACTTAGCTTTTTAAAAAAATGTTTCGTATTATGCTCAACTAAGTCGCTTTACTCCAGAAACCGTTTGTACTCAATTTAGTTAACTAGAAGTCCAGCGTAATTACAGCGGGGAAATACAGGCACATCTTTCCTTAAAACAAATGGAAAGGAAAAAAAATCTCATTACTTTTTTAAAAAATTCAGTACAGGCGGATCGCTTTAAACAAAAAATGCGATCAGTAATTATTCAAATTTTAAATTGTGCAAAAATGATAGCAAAAAAAAGAAAGTCTTTATTTCAAGTGTTCATCAAAAAAAGAGTTGCCGTTTTCCAGTAGATTTATCACTAAAATGTCAATCCAGACTGCTGGCACAGTTCCAAAAACACTTTACTTCAGAAAAAGAGACGCTGCTGGCAGACTTCCAAAAACTTTTTTCGACTTCATGTGAAAAGTAACAATCTTTAAGAGATCAGCCTGGATTCAGATTTAACCTCTGTACTTCGGGTTTAGAGTCGGGATCAGCCACTGGATCTCAGATTTTCTAAAATTAAAACTTTTTTAAACGTATATATCAAAACTAGAAGGTACACTACCCTTTTATATAGGTAAATGACATAATTTATACATAAGCAATATTTCAACTAGGTATTTGCGTACGGAAAAACAAAATGTTAGTGGATTAATAAGGTTAATTTGTTAAACGCGAATTAACATGGAAAATAGCTTTAAAAAAAAAATTCTCTTTTTACCCCATACTAATAGATATTCATACATAAAACTTTTAGTAAAAACAATTCAAAAGTTTACAACAAGAAAATTCATTTGATACACTTTATACAACATTTAGAAAACATATTTAAGGATACAAAATTTTCACAACTGCAGTTGATCGCTGAGAAATAAAAAAGATTTACGTACATACATTTTACATTACATTTACAAAACTAGAGAGAAAAATGTTTATACACTTATAAAAGTTTATTATATACAATTTACGACATTTAGAAAAATATATATAATGAATATATACAAATTATTGAAAAAGTTTTTTCAAAACCGCCGGTGTTGGCTAGGAATGAAACATTAGAGTACATACGTATCATAAGTTACATACATATCATAACATTTAAGTACATTCAAAAACTAAAGAGGGGTAAATGTATATACAATGAGAAAATTATATCTTACTAATCACTGCAGGTGATGGCTAAAACAGAAGGAATTTAAGTACATATATATAGATCATTCAAAAAACTAAAGAGGGGGGAAAAGTTTATACAAAACTTCAACAAGGTTTTCTTTACCAAAAACTGCTGGTGTTGGCTAGGAATTAAAAAAACATTAACGTACATACATGCATATATTATATACAGAAAAAAAAATTATGACATGTAAACAGTACATGAAATTTCGAGAGATGAAAGTTCATGCCATACGTTTATATTTTGCATTTTTAAATTTTAAAAAGTTCATGCAGCAAGTTTAAATTTAGATTTGTGATATTTTAAAAAGTTCATCTCTTTGAGATAATGATTGAAAGTCCAGAAGAAAGTTCTACATGTCGAAAATTTTAGTACAGTACTGATAAACCAATACTTGGGAAAAACTAAAATACTGAACGATACGACCTGACAAATTGAGTCCTTGATATCAGCAAAAGAGATGCGGTTCAGACTGGTCAGTAGAGTTGTTGTGGCAATTTCCGTGCTGGTGGCTTGTAGAACGGAGTCCGGCGTCGGAGATGCATTTTTCTGGGATGGACTCGAGCCCGGTACCTTGTCACTGTCCGTAGTTACAACAGGGGACTGCTGTCGCTCCGTGCTTTTGCATGCAGGGCTGCAGGAGATTGTAGAAACTTCACCATAGATTACATGCCCTGTTGAAATTTCCTTCTTGAAAATAACCTCGTTTTCTTTAAGTTTAGGCGGCGGGTCAGTTTGACACTTTAAGTTCACGGTCTCATTAGAAATAAATGACTCTGTCGGCTGTGTAGATTCGAAACTGACAGCTAAAGGCGAGTTACAAGGATTAGCCGCCGTCGGTGAGCTAGATATTTTATCGGATTTTTCATCCGTAGCTAAAGTCTGAATAACTGCCGCAAATTGGTTTGTATCGCTGTTTAAGGGCGAAGTTTGCTCGTTTAGTTCAAATGTCATTTGGCTTTTTTCACTAGAAATAACGGTTTCCGCAGCCACAGTAATTTTAAATGGATTTTCCGTTCCAACCTCTGTCGCAATATTAGGTAATTTTTCGGATATCTTATCCGTAGCTAAGGGCTGAATAACAGATGTGGACTTTTCTGTAGTCTTCGTTAAGGGTGTAGTTTGCTCGTTTTCATTCACTTTTATTTGACGTTTGTCACTAGAAATAACGGCTTCCTCACCAGTTTTAGGTTGGTTTAAATTATAGGAGCTTGCTTCCTGTGACTTAATAATTTATTGTGGTTTTTCCACCGGGTTTATTACTGCTTCCCACTGACGTTCGTGACGGGGGAGGGAGCGGTCATGTTGTAATCGTAGTTTATCATACGGAGTGGCAAAGAGTTCGATGACCCGACTTTTTAACTCGTCATAGGTTGGATTTGGGCCAAGCGAATGGCAGGCGATTAATCTATGCCACTGTCTCGGTTCTCCTTCTAGGGAATAGGCTAACCAGGAATAGTGGTTTTTAACATTGATTTTATGAAAATTGAAAAAATATTCAAGCTGCTCAAAGAATTGCAGCACGCTAGTGGTGCCGTCAAAAAAGACTTGCTCGGGGGGGGGGGGATTCGAGCAAAGTTGGGCGCCAATGTGGAGAACGCGACTTAACCATGCTTATCTAACTTTAACTTGAAGCTGTAAATGAAATACTGAAACTATGAAGAAATGACAGAGTCCAAATATATAACATAAATGAGCTTTAATTGAGCTTAAATAAGAAGGAATGTGCTGGACTATAATAACATCTAATAACTTACGACTTAAAATGGGCAGTCCTCTTAAATACTTTGATATTAATAAATAACCCCCGTTACTTTACTTTACTTAATTACTCACAAATGATCCCAACCACTTTTAATCACTTTCATTAACTCATGAGGTCAAGTAATCTTTCGATTAGCAGGAGGATTCCCTGACACTGCTATCTACTCGACTTATATCCAACTATATCCGCTCCTAACTCTCCAAAACAATCTTCCTTCCAACTAACTTTAACTCCTCTCCAACTGACTCTCAAAAGCAATCTTCTTTTTCCTTTTATACTATTCAGTTTCCAAAATATTAGCATATTTCAATTTGCAATTTTAGCTTAGGATCGGCACTAATTCTATTACTCAAACGACTTGAATCCTAAAACAGCAGATTCACGTTTTACCCGCAAAGTGCGAGTTTTAATTGCAGCACTTTGCTATACCTGACAGTTCCTCCCCCGAAAAAAAAATTTCGCGGAAAAAATCCCCCAAAGTGTTTTTACCCGTGCAAATTTTAAATTACTGCAATACTATGCAAAGAAAAGTTAGCTGCAGTGACTTACTGCTTAAAATTCAACTATATAATATTTTAGAAAAAAAAGAGGGGGGAAACTTAAATTTAACTAGACTGCCCAACAAGAAGTAGTTTTAAAAAAACTAATAGGGAAAAAAAAATTTAAGAGTACACGGCCAAAAACTGGACACTTAGCTTCTTAAAAAAATGTTTCGTATTATGCTCAACTAAGTCGCTTTACTCCAGAAACCGTTTGTACTCAATTTAGTTAACTAGAAGTCCAGCGTAATTACAGCGGGGAAATACAGGCACATCTTTCCTTAAAACAAATGGAAAGGAAAAAAAATCTCATTACTTTTTTAAAAAATTCAGTACAGGCGGATCGCTTTAAACAAAAAATGCGATCAGTAATTATTCAAATTTTAAATTGTGCAAAAATGATAGCAAAAAAAAAGAAAGTCTTTATTTCAAGTGTTCATCAAAAAAAGAGTTGCCGTTTTCCAGTAGATTTATCACTAAAATGTCAATCCAGACTGCTGGCACAGTTCCAAAAACACTTTACTTCAAAAAAAGAGACGCTGCTGGCAGACTTCCAAAAACTTTTTTCGACTTCATGTGAAAAGTAACAATCTTTAAGAGATCAGCCTGGATTCAGATTTAACCTCTGTACTTCGGGTTTAGAGTCGGGATCAGCCACTGGACCTCAGATTTTCTAAAATTAAAACTTTTTTAAACGTATATATCAAAACTAGAAGGTACACTACCCTTTTATATAGGTAAATGACATAATTTATACATAAGCAATATTTCAACTAGGTATTTGTGTACGGAAAAACAAAATGTTAGTGGATTAATAAGGTTAATTTGTTAAACGCGAATTAACATGCAAAATAGCTTTAAAAAAATTCTCTTTTTACCCCATACTAATAGATATTCATACATAAAACTTTTAGTAAAAACAATTCAAAAGTTTACAACAAGAAAATTCATTTGATACACTTTATACAACATTTAGAAAACATATTTAAGGATACAAAATTTTCACAACTGCAGTTGATCGCTGAGAAATAAAAAAGATTTACGTACATACATTTTACATTACATTTACAAAACTAGAGAGAAAAATGTTTATACACTTATAAAAGTTTATTTTATACAATTTACGACATTTAGAAAAATATATATAATGAATATATACAAATTATTGAAAAAGTTTTTTCAAAACCGCCGGTGTTGGCTAGGAATGAAACATTAGATTACATACGTATCATAAGTTACATACATATCATAACATTTAAGTACATTCAGAAACTAAAGAGGGGTAAATGTATATACAAAGAGAAAATTATATCTTACTAATCACTGCAGGTGATGGCTAAAACAGAAGGAATTTAAGTACATATATATAGATCATTCAAAAAACTAAAGAGGGGGGAAAAGTTTATACAAAACTTCAACAAGGTTTTCTTTACCAAAAACTGCTGGTGTTGGCTAGGAATTAAAAAAACATTAACGTACATACATGCATATATTATATACAGAAAAAAAAATTATGACATGTAAACAGTACATGAAATTTCGAGAGATGAAAGTTCATGCCATACGTTTAAATTTTGCATTTTTAAATTTTAAAAAGTTCATGCAGCAAGTTTAAATTTAGATTTGTGATATTTTAAAAAGTTCATCTCTTTGAGATAATGATTGAAAGTCCAGAAGAAAGTTCTACATGTCGAAAATTTTAGTACAGTACTGATAAACCAATACTTGGGAAAAACTAAAATACTGAACGATACGACCTGACAAATTGAGTCCTTGATATCAGCAAAAGAGATGCGGTTCAGACTGGTCAGTAGAGTTGTTGTGGCAATTTCCGTGCTGGTGGCTTGTAGAACGGAGTCCGGCGTCGGAGATGCATTTTTCTGGGATGGACTCGAGCCCGGTACCTTGTCACTGTCCGTAGTTACAACAGGGGACTGCTGTCGCTCCGTGCTTTTGCATGCAGGGCTGCAGGAGATTGTAGAAACTTCACCATAGATTACATGCCCTGTTGAAATTTCCTTCTTGAAAATAACCTCGTTTTCTTTAAGTTTAGGCGGCGGGTCAGTTTGACACTTTAAGTTCACGGTCTCATTAGAAATAAATGACTCTGTCGGCTGTGTAGATTCGAAACTGACAGCTAAAGGCGAGTTACAAGGATTAGCCGCCGTCGGTGAGCTAGATATTTTATCGGATTTTTCATCCGTAGCTAAAGTCTGAATAACTGCCGCAAATTGGTTTGTATCGCTGTTTAAGGGCGAAGTTTGCTCGTTTAGTTCAAATGTCATTTGGCTTTTTTCACTAGAAATAACGGTTTCCGCAGCCACAGTAATTTTAAATGGATTTTCCGTTCCAACCTCTGTCGCAATATTAGGTAATTTTTCGGATATCTTATCCGTAGCTAAGGGCTGAATAACAGATGTGGACTTTTCTGTAGTCTTCGTTAAGGGTGTAGTTTGCTCGTTTTCATTCACTTTTATTTGACGTTTGTCACTAGAAATAACGGCTTCCTCACCAGTTTTAGGTTGGTTTAAATTATAGGAGCTTGCTTCCTGTGACTTAATAATTTATTGTGGTTTTTCCACCGGGTTTATTACTGCTTCCCACTGACGTTCGTGACGGGGGAGGGAGCGGTCATGTTGTAATCGTAGTTTATCATACGGAGTGGCAAAGAGTTCGATGACCCGACTTTTTAACTCGTCATAGGTTGGATTTGGGCCAAGCGAATGGCAGGCGATTAATCTATGCCACTGTCTCGGTTCTCCTTCTAGGGAATAGGCTAACCAGGAATAGTGGTTTTTAACATTGATTTTATGAAAATTGAAAAAATATTCAAGCTGCTCAAAGAATTGCAGCACGGTAGTGGTGCCGTCAAAAAAGACTTGCTCGGGGGGGGGGGATTCGAGCAAAGTTGGGCGCCAATGTGGAGAACGCGACTTAACCATGCTTATCTAACTTTAACTTGAAGTTGTAAATGATATACTGAAACTATGAAGAAATGACAGAGTCCAAATATATAACATAAATGAGCTTTAATTGAGCTTAAATAAGAAGGAATGTGCTGGACTATAATAACATCTAATAACTTACGACTTAAAATGGGCAGTCCTCTTAAATACTTTGATATTAATAAATAACCCCCGTTACTTTACTTTACTTAATTACTCACAAATGATCCCAACCACTTTTAATCACTTTCATTAACTCATGAGGTCAAGTAATCTTTCGATTAGCAGGAGGATTCCCTGACACTGCTATCTACTCGACTTATATCCAACTATATCCGCTCCTAACTCTCCAAAACAATCTTCCTTCCAACTAACTTTAACTCCTCTCCAACTGACTCTCAAAAGCAATCTTCTTTTTCCTTTTATACTATTCAGTTTCCAAAATATTAGCATATTTCAATTTGCAATTTTAGCTTAGGATCGGCACTAATTCTATTACTCAAACGACTTGAATCCTAAAACAGCAGATTCACGTTTTACCCGCAAAGTGCGAGTTTTAATTGCAGCACTTTGCTATACCTGACAGTTCCTCCCCCGAAAAAAAAATTTCGCGGAAAAAATCCCCCAAAGTGTTTTTACCCGTGCAAATTTTAAATTACTGCAATACTATGCAAAGAAAAGTTAGCTGCAGTGACTTACTGCTTAAAATTCAACTATATAATATTTTAGAAAAAAAAGAGGGGGGAAACTTAAATTTAACTAGACTGCCCAACAAGAAGTAGTTTTAAAAAAACTAATAGGGAAAAAAAAATTTAAGAGTACACGGCCAAAAACTGGACACTTAGCTTCTTAAAAAAATGTTTCGTATTATGCTCAACTAAGTCGCTTTACTCCAGAAACCGTTTGTACTCAATTTAGTTAACTAGAAGTCCAGCGTAATTACAGCGGGGAAATACAGGCACATCTTTCCTTAAAACAAATGGAAAGGAAAAAAAATCTCATTACTTTTTTAAAAAATTCAGTACAGGCGGATCGCTTTAAACAAAAAATGCGATCAGTAATTATTCAAATTTTAAATTGTGCAAAAATGATAGCAAAAAAAAAGAAAGTCTTTATTTCAAGTGTTCATCAAAAAAAGAGTTGCCGTTTTCCAGTAGATTTATCACTAAAATGTCAATCCAGACTGCTGGCACAGTTCCAAAAACACTTTACTTCAAAAAAAGAGACGCTGCTGGCAGACTTCCAAAAACTTTTTTCGACTTCATGTGAAAAGTAACAATCTTTAAGAGATCAGCCTGGATTCAGATTTAACCTCTGTACTTCGGGTTTAGAGTCGGGATCAGCCACTGGACCTCAGATTTTCTAAAATTAAAACTTTTTTAAACGTATATATCAAAACTAGAAGGTACACTACCCTTTTATATAGGTAAATGACATAATTTATACATAAGCAATATTTCAACTAGGTATTTGTGTACGGAAAAACAAAATGTTAGTGGATTAATAAGGTTAATTTGTTAAACGCGAATTAACATGCAAAATAGCTTTAAAAAAATTCTCTTTTTACCCCATACTAATAGATATTCATACATAAAACTTTTAGTAAAAACAATTCAAAAGTTTACAACAAGAAAATTCATTTGATACACTTTATACAACATTTAGAAAACATATTTAAGGATACAAAATTTTCACAACTGCAGTTGATCGCTGAGAAATAAAAAAGATTTACGTACATACATTTTACATTACATTTACAAAACTAGAGAGAAAAATGTTTATACACTTATAAAAGTTTATTTTATACAATTTACGACATTTAGAAAAATATATATAATGAATATATACAAATTATTGAAAAAGTTTTTTCAAAACCGCCGGTGTTGGCTAGGAATGAAACATTAGATTACATACGTATCATAAGTTACATACATATCATAACATTTAAGTACATTCAGAAACTAAAGAGGGGTAAATGTATATACAAAGAGAAAATTATATCTTACTAATCACTGCAGGTGATGGCTAAAACAGAAGGAATTTAAGTACATATATATAGATCATTCAAAAAACTAAAGAGGGGGAAAAAGTTTATACAAAACTTCAACAAGGTTTTCTTTACCAAAAACTGCTGGTGTTGGCTAGGAATTAAAAAAACATTAACGTACATACATGCATATATTATATACAGAAAAAAAAATTATGACATGTAAACAGTACATGAAATTTCGAGAGATGAAAGTTCATGCCATACGTTTAAATTTTGCATTTTTAAATTTTAAAAAGTTCATGCAGCAAGTTTAAATTTAGATTTGTGATATTTTAAAAAGTTCATCTCTTTGAGATAATGATTGAAAGTCCAGAAGAAAGTTCTACATGTCGAAAATTTTAGTACAGTACTGATAAACCAATACTTGGGAAAAACTAAAATACTGAACGATACGACCTGACAAATTGAGTCCTTGATATCAGCAAAAGAGATGCGGTTCAGACTGGTCAGTAGAGTTGTTGTGGCAATTTCCGTGCTGGTGGCTTGTAGAACGGAGTCCGGCGTCGGAGATGCATTTTTCTGGGATGGACTCGAGCCCGGTACCTTGTCACTGTCCGTAGTTACAACAGGGGACTGCTGTCGCTCCGTGCTTTTGCATGCAGGGCTGCAGGAGATTGTAGAAACTTCACCATAGATTACATGCCCTGTTGAAATTTCCTTCTTGAAAATAACCTCGTTTTCTTTAAGTTTAGGCGGCGGGTCAGTTTGACACTTTAAGTTCACGGTCTCATTAGAAATAAATGACTCTGTCGGCTGTGTAGATTCGAAACTGACAGCTAAAGGCGAGTTACAAGGATTAGCCGCCGTCGGTGAGCTAGATATTTTATCGGATTTTTCATCCGTAGCTAAAGTCTGAATAACTGCCGCAAATTGGTTTGTATCGCTGTTTAAGGGCGAAGTTTGCTCGTTTAGTTCAAATGTCATTTGGCTTTTTTCACTAGAAATAACGGTTTCCGCAGCCACAGTAATTTTAAATGGATTTTCCGTTCCAACCTCTGTCGCAATATTAGGTAATTTTTCGGATATCTTATCCGTAGCTAAGGGCTGAATAACAGATGTGGACTTTTCTGTAGTCTTCGTTAAGGGTGTAGTTTGCTCGTTTTCATTCACTTTTATTTGACGTTTGTCACTAGAAATAACGGCTTCCTCACCAGTTTTAGGTTGGTTTAAATTATAGGAGCTTGCTTCCTGTGACTTAATAATTTATTGTGGTTTTTCCACCGGGTTTATTACTGCTTCCCACTGACGTTCGTGACGGGGGAGGGAGCGGTCATGTTGTAATCGTAGTTTATCATACGGAGTGGCAAAGAGTTCGATGACCCGACTTTTTAACTCGTCATAGGTTGGATTTGGGCCAAGCGAATGGCAGGCGATTAATCTATGCCACTGTCTCGGTTCTCCTTCTAGGGAATAGGCTAACCAGGAATAGTGGTTTTTAACATTGATTTTATGAAAATTGAAAAAATATTCAAGCTGCTCAAAGAATTGCAGCACGGTAGTGGTGCCGTCAAAAAAGACTTGCTCGGGGGGGGGGATTCGAGCAAAGTTGGGCGCCAATGTGGAGAACGCGACTTAACCATGCTTATCTAACTTTAACTTGAAGTTGTAAATGATATACTGAAACTATGAAGAAATGACAGAGTCCAAATATATAACATAAATGAGCTTTAATTGAGCTTAAATAAGAAGGAATGTGCTGGACTATAATAACATCTAATAACTTACGACTTAAAATGGGCAGTCCTCTTAAATACTTTGATATTAATAAATAACCCCCGTTACTTTACTTTACTTAATTACTCACAAATGATCCCAACCACTTTTAATCACTTTCATTAACTCATGAGGTCAAGTAATCTTTCGATTAGCAGGAGGATTCCCTGACACTGCTATCTACTCGACTTATATCCAACTATATCCGCTCCTAACTCTCCAAAACAATCTTCCTTCCAACTAACTTTAACTCCTCTCCAACTGACTCTCAAAAGCAATCTTCTTTTTCCTTTTATACTATTCAGTTTCCAAAATATTAGCATATTTCAATTTGCAATTTTAGCTTAGGATCGGCACTAATTCTATTACTCAAACGACTTGAATCCTAAAACAGCAGATTCACGTTTTACCCGCAAAGTGCGAGTTTTAATTGCAGCACTTTGCTATACCTGACAGTTCCTCCCCCGAAAAAAAAATTTCGCGGAAAAAATCCCCCAAAGTGTTTTTACCCGTGCAAATTTTAAATTACTGCAATACTATGCAAAGAAAAGTTAGCTGCAGTGACTTACTGCTTAAAATTCAACTATATAATATTTTAGAAAAAAAAGAGGGGGGAAACTTAAATTTAACTAGACTGCCCAACAAGAAGTAGTTTTAAAAAAACTAATAGGGAAAAAAAAATTTAAGAGTACACGGCCAAAAACTGGACACTTAGCTTTTTAAAAAAATGTTTCGTATTATGCTCAACTAAGTCGCTTTACTCCAGAAACCGTTTGTACTCAATTTAGTTAACTAGAAGTCCAGCGTAATTACAGCGGGGAAATACAGGCACATCTTTCCTTAAAACAAATGGAAAGGAAAAAAAATCTCATTACTTTTTTAAAAAATTCAGTACAGGCGGATCGCTTTAAACAAAAAATGCGATCAGTAATTATTCAAATTTTAAATTGTGCAAAAATGATAGCAAAAAAAAAGAAAGTCTTTATTTCAAGTGTTCATCAAAAAAAGAGTTGCCGTTTTCCAGTAGATTTATCACTAAAATGTCAATCCACACTGCTGGCACAGTTCCAAAAACACTTTACTTCAGAAAAAGAGACGCTGCTGGCAGACTTCCAAAAACTTTTTTCGACTTCATGTGAAAAGTAACAATCTTTAAGAGATCAGCCTGGATTCAGATTTAACCTCTGTACTTCGGGTTTAGAGTCGGGATCAGCCACTGGACCTCAGATTTTCTAAAATTAAAACTTTTTTAAACGTATATATCAAAACTAGAAGGTACACTACCCTTTTATATAGGTAAATGACATAATTTATACATAAGCAATATTTCAACTAGGTATTTGTGTACGGAAAAACAAAATGTTAGTGGATTAATAAGGTTAATTTGTTAAACGCGAATTAACATGCAAAATAGCTTTAAAAAAATTCTCTTTTTACCCCATACTAATAGATATTCATACATAAAACTTTTAGTAAAAACAATTCAAAAGTTTACAACAAGAAAATTCATTTGATACACTTTATACAACATTTAGAAAACATATTTAAGGATACAAAATTTTCACAACTGCAGTTGATCGCTGAGAAATAAAAAAGATTTACGTACATACATTTTACATTACATTTACAAAACTAGAGAGAAAAATGTTTATACACTTATAAAAGTTTATTTTATACAATTTACGACATTTAGAAAAATATATATAATGAATATATACAAATTATTGAAAAAGTTTTTTCAAAACCGCCGGTGTTGGCTAGGAATGAAACATTAGATTACATACGTATCATAAGTTACATACATATCATAACATTTAAGTACATTCAGAAACTAAAGAGGGGTAAATGTATATACAAAGAGAAAATTATATCTTACTAATCACTGCAGGTGATGGCTAAAACAGAAGGAATTTAAGTACATATATATAGATCATTCAAAAAACTAAAGAGGGGGAAAAAGTTTATACAAAACTTCAACAAGGTTTTCTTTACCAAAAACTGCTGGTGTTGGCTAGGAATTAAAAAAACATTAACGTACATACATGCATATATTATATACAGAAAAAAAAATTATGACATGTAAACAGTACATGAAATTTCGAGAGATGAAAGTTCATGCCATACGTTTAAATTTTGCATTTTTAAATTTTAAAAAGTTCATGCAGCAAGTTTAAATTTAGATTTGTGATATTTTAAAAAGTTCATCTCTTTGAGATAATGATTGAAAGTCCAGAAGAAAGTTCTACATGTCGAAAATTTTAGTACAGTACTGATAAACCAATACTTGGGAAAAACTAAAATACTGAACGATACGACCTGACAAATTGAGTCCTTGATATCAGCAAAAGAGATGCGGTTCAGACTGGTCAGTAGAGTTGTTGTGGCAATTTCCGTGCTGGTGGCTTGTAGAACGGAGTCCGGCGTCGGAGATGCATTTTTCTGGGATGGACTCGAGCCCGGTACCTTGTCACTGTCCGTAGTTACAACAGGGGACTGCTGTCGCTCCGTGCTTTTGCATGCAGGGCTGCAGGAGATTGTAGAAACTTCACCATAGATTACATGCCCTGTTGAAATTTCCTTCTTGAAAATAACCTCGTTTTCTTTAAGTTTAGGCGGCGGGTCAGTTTGACACTTTAAGTTCACGGTCTCATTAGAAATAAATGACTCTGTCGGCTGTGTAGATTCAAAACTGACAGCTAAAGGCGAGTTACAAGGATTAGCCGCCGTCGGTGAGCTAGATATTTTATCGGATTTTTCATCCGTAGCTAAAGTCTGAATAACTGCCGCAAATTGGTTTGTATCGCTGTTTAAGGGCGAAGTTTGCTCGTTTAGTTCAAATGTCATTTGGCTTTTTTCACTAGAAATAACGGTTTCCGCAGCCACAGTAATTTTAAATGGATTTTCCGTTCCAACCTCTGTCGCAATATTAGGTAATTTTTCGGATATCTTATCCGTAGCTAAGGGCTGAATAACAGATGTGGACTTTTCTGTAGTCTTCGTTAAGGGTGTAGTTTGCTCGTTTTCATTCACTTTTATTTGACGTTTCTCACTAGAAATAACGGCTTCCTCACCAGTTTTAGGTTGGTTTAAATTATAGGAGCTTGCTTCCTGTCACTTAATAATTTATTGTGGTTTTTCCACCGGGTTTTTTACTGCTTCCCACTGACGTTCGTGACGGGGGAGGGAGCGGTCATGTTGTAATCGTAGTTTATCATACGGAGTGGCAAAGAGTTCGATGACCCGACTTTTTAACTCGTCATAGGTTGGATTTGGGCCAAGCGAATGGCAGGCGATTAATCTATGCCACTGTCTCGGTTCTCCTTCTAGGGAATAGGCTAACCAGGAATAGTGGTTTTTAACATTGATTTTATGAAAATTGAAAAAATATTCAAGCTGCTCAAAGAATTGCAGCACGCTAGTGGTGCCGTCAAAAGCAGCAAAGATTCGAGCAAAGTTGGGCGCCAATGTGGAGAACGCGACTTAACCATGCTTATCTAACTTTAACTTGAAGTTGTAAATGATATACTGAAACTATGAAGAAATGACAGAGTCCAAATATATAACATAAATGAGCTTTAATTGAGCTTAAATAAGAAGGAATGTGCTGGACTATAATAACATCTAATAACTTACGACTTAAAATGGGCAGTCCTCTTAAATACTTTGATATTAATAAATAACCCCCGTTACTTTACTTTACTTAATTACTCACAAATGATCCCAACCACTTTTAATCACTTTCATTAACTCATGAGGTCAAGTAATCTTTCGATTAGCAGGAGGATTCCCTGACACTGCTATCTACTCGACTTATATCCAACTATATCCGCTTCTTACTCTCCAAAACAATCTTCCTTCCAACTAACTTTAACTCCTCTCCAACTGACTCTCAAAAGCAATCTTCTTTTTCCTTTTATACTATTGAGTTTCCAAAATATTAGCATATTTCAATTTGCAATTTTAGCTTAGGATCGGCACTAATTCTATTACTCAAACGACTTGAATCCTAAAACAGCAGATTCATGTTTTACCCGCAAAGTGCGAGTTTTAATTGCAGCACTTTGCTATACCTGACAACTTTATAGAAAAAATAAGAATGAATTAAGTAACAGAAATTTTATATACATTTATTTTTATTAAATATATATACTTAATTTAAGGAAATTAACTGAATTGCATTTTTTAAATTGCATTTGTCAACATTGTTGAGATTAAAATAAAAATAAAAAAAGAGAAAAAAAAAAAAAAGAAAGAAAGAAAGAAAAGAAAATACTTATTTTATGAAAACAATAAAGAGAGGTGAACTTAAAGCAATCTTTATGTATTTATTTTACAAATTATTTCAGGTCGATATTTTAATATTTTCTTTTGGATAAAAATTAAAATATTAACAATTACATTAAATGTAAACATGTGTAAATTTCCACAAAACGTACGGAAGGAAATTTGATGAAAAGTAACTTAATACAAGAAATTCAATTTGCAAGACTGGGAAAACAAATTATTTCTCAGCAAAGTTTAATTCAGCCGAAAGTTTATCTGAAAATAAATTTTCCCTCATGTATTTGGATGAAAGTAGAAGAAAAATTATTCCCCATTCGAGATCTGATAATCTAGTTTATGTGAAACACGTAACAAGCCACTTTAATTAATAACATTATTCACCAAGTCTTGCGTGATTTAATTGTATTTATCTAAGTAAAAATATTGATTTTAGGCAAATTAATTTGTAGAATCATGCATAAAATGTTTTTATTTGAATTTTAGCAACACAGAGAGTTCGAATATGAAATATGTTTGTTAAGTGCTCATGTATCACTGTTTTATAATTTATGCTTAAAAATGTTATTAAATTTTCCTTTATTGTAAAACGTTTAATAGTATAATTTCATATACGTAATATAAAGCAATGTTTGAAGGAACTAAATTACTTTTGAAGAGAAAATATTACAGTCCAAATACGTATGGGAAATAGCTAGGCAAATCTTGAATCATAGCATATTATAAATTTATTGATCTTAATTTTAATGTGTGTCTCTTTCAATTTAAAAAATGTATATATAAATTTTGAAATTCATTAATAGTATGTCATAACGAAATTCGTGAAATTTTACTACTATTTTTTTTTTTTTTTTTTTTTTAACATGAGAAAAATAATACTTCATAATTTCATTACGAAAGATCTGTGTAACCTTACTTTCCCACTTGTGAAAATGTAACTTTACAATTCGTATAATATAGACATCAAACAATTTATATTTTAAATTGGATATATAAATATAAATTGAATTGCGTTATATATATACACACATATATATATATATATATTTTTTTTATTTAAAATTAATAGTCTTAATTATGATTAATAAATAAATTATAATAATAAAAATCATGAACGTTCTTATAAGATATATTATTTTCTAAATTCAATTTTCTTATGTATATTATTATTTTTAAATGACATCAATATCTTTAAAGGAAATTTAATGAAGCATATCTGTACATAATTTTTAAAATAAAGAGCGTAAATAAATGTTAAAAAAAATAAAAATAATAATAATAATAAAATAAAGTCTATTCACGATAGCATTTTTTGTGCATCTAATAGTTTATTTATAAAGGAATTTAGAAAATTTGTTGAGTGTTTAAAAAAATAAGAAGAAATGGGCTGAATTTATTTTGATAAATAAAAATTTAATTTATACATAGCTGAACGCAAACTCGCTTTCATTTATGAATAGCTGAAAAACGAAATTACACGCTAAATTATCTGCCACGGAATTGTAAATGCATTTTCATAAATGACCGGCACCTTCTATTTCAGATATTTTCATTTGACTGAAATATATATTATTTTGTTAAATATCTCAAAAAATACTCGACGAATCGTCCTAAAAAATCGTAAAAAAAAAAAAAAAAAAATATTAATAATAAATAAATAATAATAATAAATAAATAAATAAATAAAATAAGAAAATAAGAAAATAAAATGTTTTGGATAACACTGTAAAAGGTGATACTTGAAATGTTTCAGCTGTAGCAGGAGATTGAGAAACTTTTATTATTATTAGTGCTAGAGGCCTATTTCAGTCGGTTTATTGAATGGGGATTTATTGAATGAAGTCCTCCCAAGGCACAACTTTGACATGAGTCCCCCCCCCAGGCCCAACTTTGACATGAGTCCCCCCCCAAGGTACCCCTATTTCAGTCGGTACAGCGTTGTCGAATTTTTATAATACACTCTTAATAGTGCTAAGGGCCTATTTCAGTCGGTTTATTGAATGGGGATTTATTGAATGAAGTCCCCCCCAGGCCCAACTTTGACATGAGTCCCCCCCAGGCCCAACTTTGACATGAGTCCCCCCCAAGGTACAACTTTGACATGAGTCCCCCCCAAGGCACACCTCCCCCTCATTGGGAAAAAGAGAAAAAACGTTGTTTTGTGGCTATAAGACAGTCTGGACTTCCAACGTTATTTGTTACAATATCTGCAGCTGAAACACATTGGTTTGATTTAATGAAAACTTTATCATGGAATTTAGATCGTCACGAATTAACTAAAGAAGAATTTGTCGATATTAACCTGTTTAGCAGTAGGCCTCTGGCACTAAATTAAAATCTGTCAATGTCAGATTTTCATGTTTTAAATAATGAAATAATGTTGTGTCTGTATAATTTTATTATTAATTTTATTATCTATATATATATTATGAAACTACCACATATATTCATGGAAATGTAATGTTTTGTTAAAAAAAATCCACTTTTTAACGATAACATGTATGGTACTATACCCAGTGCAAACCCATGTTCAAGAATCTTGACACACTGTATTACACACAGTATACTGGAAGCTGTAAGACAAAATACTAAATACCTAATGAAGTACGAACCTTTTTACTAAATATTTTTTAACTGCGCATGCGTAAATATTAGCGAAATTTTATTTGAATAATTGAATATCCAAAAGTATAGCACATATTAAAACCATAAAAGGGTGTCGTTTAAATTCAAAAAGTTGCGAGCGATGAAATTAACTTTTTTTTCATTACCTCTCTCTCTCTCAAAAAAAAAAAAAAAAAAAAACTATAAGTAATTTTTCTCACACTCTTATTTAAATTCAATCAATCGTAATAGCGTATTCATTGACTGTAAATAAATAATTATAAAACACTCTCAACATTTTCATTACCTTTCATAAAACCTGAAGAAATACAAATTCTTATATTGCGTACAGCTAATTGATTATACACGTTATTTGTTTTATGTCTTGATATAAGTATAGCGAAATACTATTAGCTGTTATATTATGAGAATGAATTTTCATCAGATCTCGTGCATGAGTAGTTAAAAATTAGTTAGTAAAAATTCTCATATTTTATTACATATTTAATATTTTTACATTCTAATTGCAGTGTATTTTGTCTAGTGTAGTATGTCAAGTTCCTACAAATGGTTTTGGACTGGGTTTAATATCCCGCGTTTTATACTTCAAGTTGCATTTTTTTTTTTTTTTTTTACACTTGTATTACGATGCATAAGATGTGAAAGCCTCATAAAAATATTTACATATGTTAAGAGTTTAATTGATTTAAATATCCAGTGTTACTTTAAAGAAGCAAAATAAAGAATAAATTAAAGATAAATAACTTATATTTTCCATGCAAAATTACATAATTTGGGTTAATTAGTTTTCACAGTGATGCTCATTTGCATTGATACATATAACAAGAGTCTTATAACTAAATAAAACAAGAGGGTTGTAAGTGTTTCTTACCTTTTTTTTTTTTTTTTTGCAAAAGAAATGATGAAGTTCTATTACGTTAGTAGCTTTTAAACAATTAATTAATTTGACAAATTAATAATATCTACGCTATTATTTAAAAGCATATTCCTTTTTCAAGCAAACATAAATATTATATGTTTTATGATGTGCAACAAACCTTTTTATACATAAAGTAATAATTAAGCAAGAAAAATAAAATTAATTTTAATTAATTAATATATTTGTATATATATTAATGTATATATATTAATATATATATATACAAGTATATATATAAAGTATATATATATACTTTGTATATATATTAATATATATATATATATACAAAGTTTTGTAAATTCTACAAATATACAAATTCTTAAATAATACAAAATATTGCTTTTAGATTAAGTAAGTTTCAACATGCCCATTACTGTTACTGTGCAATCTTTAAATTTAGAACTTTTTATGTTGACTTATTAATAAATATGCTTATTATTCTGTTCACGAAATCTACATAATTTTTTATTCATGAGACTATTTATATTCAGAGAAACAGTGTACAAGTACTTATGACATGAATATAAAGCAAAAATACACCACTAAATGTGTATATTATTCTACTTTGTAAAATAAAAAAAGAGAACTGAAATTTAGAACCTATATTTATATTAAAGATAGCGTGGAAAGGATAAATTTAAAGTTCAAAATAACTATCTTTATCATAAACTTTTTACTTTGGAAGAAAAAAAAAAGAGTTAATGAAGAAAGTTTTCTGCGTATTTAATTTGATACGAATTTTCTCTGTTGTGTGACGTACAATAACAAATCAATGATATTTCATGAACATAAAATAAATTGTTATGTCATTGATTAGTAAGATATTTAACGCACATATATATAAATATTTCAGCATTTTCCCCTAGTAGCATACTTGTCCACAGAATATCCTGAGGATGTCCATAGGATTTCACTTTTATCCACGGAACATCCTGGTGATGCTTTTAGGAGAATATATGCTGCTGGGGTCTATATAACGATGCAAACGATTCTTTACTTTGATTTATCATCACTGTATAACTAAATTTTAGTGTAGCTGTATTGAAATTCATTATTATAGTTTAAGACCACTTTGTGAGTAATATATTATATGAATATATTTAGATGATCCCTACAAATAGGCCACAATGATAGAAATGATGTATATTTTAATGATTAAGAAAGAAAATTATTTAATTTGAATGATCAGCAACAAAGTCATCCTTGTAAAACTAATGATCGTTTTCAAAAATTTCGAAAACAAATATCAAGGAAGGTCTCCGCGCATACGCAAAATATTTCGAAGAAAAAAAAAAAAAAAAAAAAAAAAAAAACAGAATTCTCTCTTTATAAGGTTATGTATGTTTGTAAATGATTACCAGCGGAAATCACTACATATTGTCCGTAAAACAATATTGAAAATGTCCCATTCTTGGCTATTTATCGCCCATTGGAGACACTGAAAAAAACTGATGCAAGATGGTTTTTTGATAAATACTAATCACAGAAAAAAATACAATTTTTTATTAAAATCACACAATCAACTGTGGAAGAAAATCATATTTTAATGAAATTTTATTTTTCCGACTGAGTGAAAATAATGCCTGGACCGGGAGTCGAACCCCGGATCTTTGACTTACAATCTTGACCTTGTAATTCAAAGATCCGGGGTTCGACTCCCGGTCCAGGCATTATTTTCGCTCAGTCGGAAAAATAAAATTTCATTAAAATATGATTTTCTTCCACAGTAGATTGTGTGATTTTAATAAAAAATTGTATTTCTTTCTCCCATTATCTAATGGTGTTTTCCATTTCCTGCGGCTTATTTTTTCTGTCGAGCTATCTACATGATAGACCAGAGATGTTTCTGCCTAAAGGTTGTCTGAGTGAGTAATGCTGACCGGGGTGTCGGCCTGGATAGCTCAATTGGTAGAGCCTTGACCTTGCAAGTCAAAGATCCGGGGTTCGACTCCCGGTCCAGGCATTATTTTCACTCAGTCGGAAAAATAAAATTTCATTAAAATACAGAAAAAAAATTTTTTCATACTCTTCGCTCTAAACTAAGAAAATTTAAATAAATAGATTTTTATAATTACAGTTTTGCCACATATAAGTAAATATAACAATCAAATTATAAAACCTTTAGTTTAACTTGAAATATTTAAACTAAGTTTAAGTTTTACTGGAGCTTACAGTATTATAGCGTAAAATAAAACAGCACGCACGTTTATTTATATTACAAAAAAAAAAATAAATAAATAAATAAATAAATAAAAAGAATGTACGTAACAGTTTGGAATTGAAACAATAATAAACAGTAATCAGTATCAATGCGCTATTTCCTGTTTTCGAAAAATTCCGATTTACAGCCAGTAGTTTTGGTCAAAATTTAAACTGAAAAAAAAATTTCAAACTTAAATTTAAGTCTCAAATTTCAGTATAAATTACACATTTATATTGAAAATTGAAAGTTTTTTTTATTACAATTTACTTTTTATTACACTGGTTAGGTAAAATTTGCTATATATATATATATATATATATATATATATATATATATAGGGTGATTATAAAAAAATTACCCCGATATATGAGAACAGAGCTACCATACCGTTCCTAGAAACTGAATGAAAATTTGGTGGAAGGTATTTTGAGGTGTGCGCTCAAGAATTATATAAAAAGCAACAGTTAAACTATAACAGTTACGGTTACAGTGAGAACATTTCGAAAATTTCAAATGGCAACACCTACTTTTTTTATTCAAATGTAATCTCTATAGCAAAAAACCATAAACAGCGTTGGAACGGTACCTCTAGCACGAAAATCGGTAGCGGTAGCAGGTTAACAAAAAAAGAAGAAAAAATGGCTGTTACGTGCCTACCATAGCAGCAATTTCATTCTATTAATGACGTCACATTTCACACTGAGTCTTTGGTTCAGACTAAAGTCTACTGATTCTGCTTCGAAACGAAAGGAAAAGACCAAGGTATCCTTAATTTCGTGTAAGGCTACTGAGTAAAAACTTTAATTTCGTTGTTAGTCATAAGACTCTGTCATGATGGCGTCATCATAGTACGTGAAAAACAAGGCATTGTAAAATGGCAATCAAAACCGATTTTTATGATGATAATGATGTTTCCCAGTAAGCGGCATATTGTTCGCAGAGCAAGAAAGCAAGATACACATCACGCATTTCACAATGCTTTTTTTTCACTTAGTGTGCTGACGTCACTCATGACAGTGTTTTACAACTAATAACGAAACTAAAATTCTTATTCAGTAGACCTACATGAAATTAAGGATACCGTGGTCTATTCTTCTCGTTTCGAAGCAGAATCAGTAGACTTTAGTGAGAGCGAAAGACTCAGTGGGAAATGTAACGTCATTAAGAATATGTAAGTCGTGCTCTGGTAGGCACATCACAGCTGTTTTCTCTTTTTTTCTTAGTATGTCTAGCGTTGGTGATTTTCATGATAGAGGTACCGTTCCAACGCTATTTATGGTTTAAATTTTGCTATGGAGATCCCATTTTAATAAAAAAAGTAGCTGTTGCCATTTGAAATTTTCGAAATTTTGTCACTGTAACCGTAACTGTTAGAGTTTGACAGTTTTTTTTAATATAATTCTTGAGCGCATACCTCAAAATACCTTTCACCAAATTTTTATTCAGTTTCTCGTAACGGTGTGGTAGCTATGGTCTCATATATCGGGTAGTTTTTTTCTAATCACCATGTATATATATATATATATATATATATACCAGCAGACCCGGCCACGCGTTGCTGTGGCTAAGTTATACGTTAATAATTTGATAAGGCATTGATACTAGTATTTTCCCACAACTGGATTTGGCGATTTTTTTTTTTTTTTTTTTTTTTAGGACTGAGGGCCTATTGGTCTCAATCTGGGATTTTTGCGTTGTCGATTTCGATAGTTGGACGTTTGTCGAAAAATTTATCTAAAATATAATTGAATAATTTGAAAGCGATGTTACAATTTGAAAAAAGAAAAAAAAAAAAAAAAAAAAAAAAAAATAGTCCTCCGTCCTAAGCTAAATTCTGCTTTTGCCAGAATTTCATCAAACTCTTTTTTATTTATTTATTTTTTTATTATTATTATTGAAAGAAAAAGAAAAGAAAATTAATAATAATCAGTATCGTTACAAGCGATATCGATTTTTTTTTTTTTTTTTTTTAATATATATAATTTTGAACTAGGAAATAAACAGTGCGCGTGAAATAATATGAAATAAAAATAAGTAAAAAAATGAATTTAATGATTATATTTTTTGTTTTTCGGGGGCTGCTCATGCATATAAAAAATGCGTATTAAAACGAGTCGAAGAAGGAAGCGAAATAAGTATTGAGTTATATTACGATAAATACGATATATAATATGATACGATATATTAGACCTATCGTCCAGGGTTAGTAGGCATTTTCGTTGAAAGAAATAGTTTGTTCGTTCGGTGCAAATTACACATTAGTCCCGTGAGGTACAACTTTCACATTAGTCCCTTGAGGTACAACTTTCACTTTAGTCCCGTCAGGTACAACTTGCACATTAGTCCCCTTTAATTAATTAATTAATTAATTAATTTATTTATTTATTTTTTAGGACTGAGGGCTATTAGTCTCAATCTGGGATTTTTGCGGTGTCATTTTTCGATAGTTGCACATTTGTCGAAACCATTTTTCGATAGTTGGACATTTATCAAAATCTAAAATTTATCGAAAATATAACTGAATAATTTGAAAGCGATGTTACAATTTGAAATAATAATAATAATAATAATAATAATAATAGTCCTCCGTCCTAAACTAAATTCCACTTTTGCCAGAATTTCATCATAATCATTTTTTTTTTACCATGTTTTTAATAACTTCTATTCTTGTTTACTTGTGTGTTTGTTTGTTTGTCCGGTACAAATCTTTCAATCTGTTTTTAACGAACTTCCCTACTAACTAGACATTTGAAACTTTCACAGTAGCTCAGAACCCGGTGACAACACAATACTTCGAAGTCAAATTTTCGAATTTTCGAATAGTTTTCTTTTAATTAATTAAAATTTGAAAATAATAAGCTCCTAATAGCAATAAAAATATGCATTTAAATATTAACTATAATTTAATATTTGCCAAAAAAAAAAAAAAAAAAAATCTGGAGTGACTCCACTCGACTTTCCGAACATTGAGTAATTAACAGTTTTGTAGATAAAGTAAAGAAAGAGTAGTTGTTAAACAAACAAAAGAGAGAAAACCATAATAGAGTGTTTGAGTATTTTTCTCCATCTATTACACGTTGTTTTATTTAACGCTACTGAACTTTGAGCCCATAGATCATAATGACAAAGAAATTTTCGTTGTGTCCCTGTAAAAACCTATAAATGTTAGATTCACCAAAATGCTTATAGTTAGTGCAAAAGTGATTTATAATACTCATATAAATTTTAGCTGAATTCAATAAGGCGTTTAGATGCTATCGTACTTTTAAAAATTTAGTCCCATAGGCCATAATGATAAAGAATTTTTCTTTGTGTCCCTGTAAAAAAACTGTAAGTGCTAGATTCACCAAAATCTATACAGTTAGTTCAACTGTGATCTATAACATGTGTACAATTTTTTTGCTCGGATTAATAAGGCGTTTAGACACTATCACATTTTTAAAATTTGGCCCCATAGGCATAATGATAAAGAATTTTTCTTTGTGTCCCTGTAAAAAAACTATAAGTGCTAGATTCTCCAAAATCTATACAGATTGAGTATTTGTGATCTATAATATGTGTATAAAATTTTTGCTCAATTGAATAAGGCGTTTAGATGCTATCGCACTTTTAAGATTTTGCTCCCATAGGCCATAATGATAAAGAATTTTTCTTTGTGTCCCTGTAAAAAAACTATAAGTGCTAGATTCACCAAAATCTATAGGGTTCGTACTATGGTGACTTACAATAAGCGTATCAACTTTCAGGTTAATCGAACGAAGCGTTTAGACGCTAGCGTGTTCACCCACAGACATACACACATACACACATACACACATACACACATACACACACACATACATACATCATCGTAAAAATAGTGAAAACGGACTCAGGGGACCTCAAAACGTATAGAAACATCAAAATCTCGAATTCGGATTTTTGACATGATTACAATACTTTCCTCACTATAGTGTTCGGAAAGTAAAAATTACGAGTTCATTTTCTTTCGACATAAAAATAAATGCATTTAATTAAACATGAACCTTAAAAAACTTTTTTTTTCATTATTAGTTCACTGAACTGAGTCCGCGTGCTTAAATATTGCTTATATATTATTTTTTATCCGCGCGTATTTTATTAATGATTCATCAGAAAATTTAAAAACACGGTACATAAAAAGTTTTTTTTATCTTATAATTATTTTCATTTAGTCTATTTCTATCCGTAACAAATAAATTGTAGATAAATCTCTCGGAATGTAAAAAATCGTAATCATTATCCAAAAAAGTTTTAATTATTCGTAATGATGAAAACTGTCATTTTTTTTTTATTAATATTATTCATTTTAATCAGTGCTTTGTCACTGATTGATTACAAATTGAAGTCTGAAGAATTAAAATTGTCATTATTTGCCGTTATGAAACCAGCCTAAAATTTTATATTATACTTATTGCTTTTTCTTTAATTTTGACTATTGACGAAACCAATGATTTCACATATGCGCATATTAGCTATTTATTTTCAATAAAGTATTTGGTTAAGATATAACTGTTTTAAAGTTAAAGATTTCATGTTTCAC
Source organism: Salticus scenicus (assembly GCA_963930645.1). Taxonomy (NCBI): domain Eukaryota; kingdom Metazoa; phylum Arthropoda; class Arachnida; order Araneae; family Salticidae; genus Salticus; species Salticus scenicus. The sequence continues at coordinate 79,821,251 of OZ005649.1, forward strand.
AATAAATATAGATTAGGGTGAAGTGAGGTAAGCGTAACTACGTTATGGCATAGTTCGACTTTGATCTCATTTGCACAGTTGCTATCATATTTAAACTTCTGATTTTTTTTTTTTTTTTTTTTTTTTTTTTTTTTCGAGCAGTTTTGTACGATAACGATGTCGTTCAGGATTTTTTGCAATTAAATATGGCAACCTGCATGCTTTTATTTTAGATTTACGATTTAGCTTATGATTTTATCAGTTAGGATTTTTAGATTTATGATTTAGCCATAATCGCCAAATCCAGTTGTGGGGAAATACTATAGTTTTTCCTTTAATAAATATTTTAAACTTTAAAATAGGATATCTCATGAAATATTGGGCATTTAATGTAAATACAGGTATCATTTTAAATAGAAGAGATTTTGGAAAAGATATTAATATATTTTAACGAAGTGATGAGAAGATTTTGAGTATGTTAAAATTTCAATAGTAAATTCAAGTTAATAAAGAGAGAAAGCATTTAGGATTAAGATAAGAAAATTGCAAGATTTCAAGATAGTCCTTTAGCAATAAATATGAGTCAAATTTTAATGTAAAATACATGTAGAAATCACAAATTTAATCAGGAACGATAAATTGATAAGTTATTAAAGAAAAATAAAAGAAAAATAAGAGAAATAATTATTTAAAGTTTCGAACATTGGTCGTATAGATAAGCGTTACAAAACAAATAAACAGACTTAAAAATCTTCCAGACTTTTAAATAAGTTTTAAATTAAGTTTTAAAATTTATTGTTAAATAAAACAGCCTTTTAAATAAGTTTTAAAACATTGAAATGGTTACTTTTTATTTAGAACATTATATGCATAGATCACGAATTTCCTAAAGAAAACGAAATGATACAGATTACAGTAATGCAAGAAAAATTGAAAAAGCAAGGTTATGTCATAAGTAAGTTTGTAACACACGTGTCACGTGAAATAAATTGTAGTATATACAAAATGTATCTGATATAAGATATTAACTTGTTGCAGAGGAATAAATTTCATATCTGCCATCCTTGGCGGAAAAAAAAATCGCCGAATTGTCTGACTAACATATTTAATTCCTTTCAAAAAACATGGTTATTTTAACAACTTTTATTGAGAGAGTATGAATAATATGAAACAAAATTTCGCACAAAATATATTACGAATTTATACATCTGGCTTGTATATTTTCGTGTTACGTTTTTGATCGCCAAATGCAAAAAAACTCCAAGGACGACAGAGTTTTGAAATCTAAAAATATTTTTTTTCTCAATTTGACAGCAAAATAACTCACTCTAACATATGTACATGGTGACTAATACATTTCTATACAAAAATATGGGATTTAAAATCGGGAATTAATTTTCCTCGAATTTTAATATTTTTTTACAAAAAATCCAATGGACGATTAACATAAAAAAACTTTTTCTTGACTTCACAGACTTGACACGCTTCGCTTGTGTGTGACAACATTAGCACTTTATCAATGTGTATACAATCTTTAAAGTGAATATGACGTCAATTTTCGTGAGATGCATAATTTAACTTTTTATAATTTTTTAACGTTCACGTTTGATTAAATGTATTTATTTTATTTCGAAAGAAAATTAACTCGTATTTTTTTTTTTTGGCAACAATTAAACTTATGGAATTCGCAGATATTTTCGAGTAACTGTAACAAAGGGCTATAATTAACAAATAATTTGCAATAAAAAAATATTGTGACTATAAATTGAGATAAAAACTATCCTATCTCTCAAGTTGGACCAAACTGCACACAGTGTGCAAAATTTTGTTAAAATCGGTTCCTTAGTTTAGGAGTTTATCGCGGACAGACATCGTGACACGTAATTTATATATATATGTACAGATATATACAGATATATATATATATATATGTATATATATATATAGGTACTTTCATAAATATGGATACACCAAAATACCTCGAAAGAAAAGCAAATTTGCTGAAAACATTGATTTCAAAAGTTTCATGGGTTTAAATAATCTACTACAATAGGTATCACAAGCGGGTCCCGGGGGCCCCCGGGGCCCCACGTGACACAAACTTCATTTTTTTAAATAGAAATCATTTGTTTTCTATGTAGAATCGTGTTAAGCGAATAAATCTCTTTAAAATCATGTACTTCATTTTTATTTCGCAGAATAAGAGGCCCCGGGGGCCCCTATTTTAAAGTTGTGTTTCACAAGTCTGGATACACCAAAATATCTCGAAATGAAAGGAAATTTTGAAAACATTGAATTCAAAAGTTTCATGGATTTAAATAATCTTACACATGAGGTATCACAAGTTGGTCCTCTAAATAAAAAAGCGACTGAAAATATACCGATCTCTTCTTAAGAGACACGATACTCAAATTAACGTATTCACAGATGAAAAATTATTTCATGTAGAAGAAGCATATAATGTACAAAATATTCGTGTTTATGCAGCACGTTTTGAAGACATTCCTGAAACTCAGAGAACCGTTGTTAGGTTTCAGAAAGTCTCGATTTACAGCGGAGTTTGCTATACTGGCAAAATGAAATCTCTTTTTGTTGAAAATAGCGTAAAAATAAATAACCATTAGTGTATTAAGAAAATTTTGCCACATGCAAAAGAAGAATCTGTTCAGTTATTAGGAAATATCGGTTGAACTTTCCAACAAACTCCAAACATCACATAAAAATGGTGTCAGCAGAACTTTCCTGATGTTATTTTCAAGAAAGAATGGCCCCCATCATCCCCCGATTTAAATACATTGGACTATGGAATACATGGAGAATTGGAGGCCAAACGCAATCCAAAACAACACAAAAGTATTATGTCTATAAAGGCAGTCATTATTAAAGAACGGGATAGGCTCCCAATGAATCATATACCTGCTGCAATAGATACTTATGCGAAGAGCTTTTGCCTTTGTATCTCAAAACAAGGCAACAAACTTGAATAGAAATCACATAAACCAATATGATAATACTGTACATATATTCTAATAACAGTTATATATTTTCCCTGCTTAATCGTTTAAAAATAATTAAATAAGTCTCAGTCCAAGAATTTATGGCCCACCCTGTACATTGGTCGCCAATGGGAATGCAACGACCGTATTTCACGAGCCCTTCCTATAATCTTAAAATATGCAACAACATCATGAAAGAGAGGTAAAAAAAATTCCAGTATACATAATTCCCCATACCTAATAGCATGAGGAGGAATTAAAACTAAAATAAAATGACCTACTCTCGAGTAAGATAGAAAAATATTGTCATGTGTGTATTCAAGAAAAGGGGGAGGGGGGGTTGAGAAAAATAAATATTTTTATTCTTTGATTAAAATAATCAATCCCTACGTTTATTTTTGGCGAAATGTAAAAAAAAAAAAAAAAAAAAAAAAAAAAAAGGAATGATGGAAACAAAATAATAATAATAATAAACTAAAATCCGCTTTACGTTAGATTAGATTTATAAGAGACATTATAAGTACCATTATTTATGGATATAAGCCACACCTTTCGATGTGGATTCGTTAAAAATAAATATAGGCTATTAAATACAGAGGTAATTTCATTTTAGAAAAAAAAATGTACACATGAAATGTGCTTTAATTTTTGAAGAAACAATCGCAGAAATAATTACAAACTGGACAAAAATAAAATATATATATATATGAATTTACGATTTATTAGTTTAATATATATATATATGTTTATGTTCTGACACCTAAGTATTACTATTTTACTTTAAGTTAATGTTTTCTCAATTTCCCGCATGTTCTATAGAATATTCATTTTGAAAAAATTTAACAATTATAATTACATAAGTGATTTTTAAAAACAAAAGAATTAAAGTACAAATTAAATAATAATATCTTAATTAATTTAGTAATTAATTAAAATAGAACTCACATGCATATAAGTAAATACAGTATTTTAAAAGAAAACTTTATTTGCAAAAATGCACAGAGTATAGAGGAAATTGGAGGAAAACGAAAAGGCAAAGTGTAGTGGTAAATATATAACTTATACATACCAAACATCGAGAAAAAATGGAGAAAATTGAGTTTAAAAATTATCGATAGGAATATTAAGCACATATTTTTAATAATTTCCATCTTTTACTTTCATACGTGAGCTAGAAATAAATATTTCATAATAAGTATTACACACTGAAACTAGAACAAACTGTGAAAACACATAATTAACCAATGTTTCTACATTTAATTATCAAGCTTAGAATTATTTATTATCTGTCTTCTTATTCATTTTTCCTCACTCAAACTTTGTTCTTTATTTTCCGCTAGTACTTGTACTAAAAGTTACGTTCATTATTTCAGAAAACACATATAATATTATGCAGTTTTTGTAAATTATTATTCATGAGAATATCTTTATTGAATGAAATTGTTTGAAAACGCTGATGAGAAGAATACAAAGCGAAAATATTCCACTATAGATACTTATTGTTCTTATCATTAAGCCCAAAGGTTGAGTGGTAAACATTTAACGCATATTGAACTAAATTGATAGTGTAACGAAAAAAAAAAAAGCTTTTTAATTAAAATTATTACATCTAATATTTATATATATATACTATTTGTATTTTATAATGAATGTTAAAACTCACCTGTAAAATAAATAAATAAAAAATAAAATAAAATAAAAAACAGGAGTTCAAAAACTTTGTTATTATTACTATTTGGTCAAACAATCTAATTATATAATTTTAACGGAAGTGAAACCAAATCTCTGTGGGAAAAATATCGTAGATGCACGCTAACATGATAAGACTACGATATAATATAATACGTTACTTATTTACTAAGCATCTAAACACTAGTTCAAGTTTTTTCCACTAGGATTTTTTTTTTCGGCATACAGATAAATTTATATCAGGATTAAAATTATTTTTTATCACATGCTAAACATTAAATAAATTGTGATATTAATTACTAAATTAAACAAAAATTGCATATTACTAGTTTTATTTTCTAAAATACATGAATGGTTTATAGCAAAGAGGAAATATTCATTCATTCTATAGGAATTGCATCCTAAATGAATTGTTCATATTGCGTGTATTTTTTAATTTTAATATAAAATATAAAATTTAAAAATACCTTCCGATCAACTCACTTTTACTTGCAAAAACGAAATTATACAATAACTGCTAAAATTGTAAATGTTGTAATTCGAATAATACTTGTACAGTATAATTCGAAATTTAAATGGATGAAATATGTAGGTGTATCGTTTAAGATATGTGTCTATGCAAGGGGTCTTGGCTTGCAGATAATGGTCTCCTTGGAAAATTTTATTTTGGAAAATTAGGGCTATATTGTTTTATCAATAGATATTGAAAAAGAAAACTCAATTATATATGATTAAATATTTTTTACATATAGCATATTGTGCATAGCTTTTCTGTTCCTTTTTTGCATGTTATTTATTTCGAAAAAAATATTTTACTTGGCTACATTTTACAAATTAACTATAAGTATTACAGGAAATTAGCTTCTGGTAATCAGTAACATAATCTTGTAATAGAAGTATTCTTACAAAAAGCATAATTTCTTTCAGCGTTCTTTCAGCGCGTGATATACGCAGAGCTTTTGTAAAAAGTTTCTGTGTTAATGAAGTAATATTTTTTTGTTTAAAAATCTAGAAGGCACATGTAAGTATATATATATAGTTAGATATATATATTATATGTGTGTGAATGTATTCGTGTGTATGCGTAACTGTTCTTGGAATATAGACGTGTAAAAGAAAATAATAACATTACGCATTTTCTCTTTTCTGATAGTACTTTCGTATAAATGTATATCTTAGATAATTTATTTAATACATATATGTAATGTCTAAATTCTATAGAGATTATTACAGTATGGAAATAGAGGTAGCATAAAAACCATATATCTGTAAGTATATGTACATAGTATAAAAGTATATTATACATGCATTGGTGTTTTACATTGTTACAACTGTTGTTATGAATTTTCAGTAATATAAAAAAAAGTAACATTTTTATATAAATATAATACGTCTAATTTAATTCTTTATTGATTATTATTATTATTATTTTTCTGTATTTTTTGTTAATTTTTAAGGATTTATTTAAATAATAATACTGTTTTAATACTATTAATAATACTATTATTAAATAATGCTATTTAATTACATTGCTTTCAAACTTTTTAGAATACATTAATTGCTTAAACTATTTAATTTTAAAATTAAATTATAATTATAAAAATAAAATTGTTAAATACATTCGATATTTTATATGTTTTTGGTTTAACAACAACAACAACAAAAAAAAAATGATAGAAAAAGAAACTAAATAAGAAAAATAAGTAAGTAAAATAAAATAAAACATATAAACAACGCTAATTTTCAAAACGCAAATGCATAAAAATAAAAAATATAAACATACATATCTGAATCATTATAATTTATTTCCACCAAAATATCATTACAAATTATTTCGTGATGTTAATGACTGAAATATTTTAGGACTTCTAATGAATTTTTGATGGAATGTGCAAATATTTGATTTATAGACTTTGGTGATTACGCAAATATTTTGACAAGTAATTGAGGTTAAAAATGATTTTGCCAGTCCCTGGTGTATTGTGAAAAAAAAGTCAATACTGTTTAATTGCTACAGATATTTGGCGAACGTTTATTTTTAATGCAGACTATGAGTTTAAATTGAAATTTAAACTTTGAAAAAATATTTGTTTATTTTATTTATATTATTATTATTATTTTAAACTGAATAATAAAAAAAAAAAGATTTTGTTTGTTTATAACCGACAGAAATATGATATTTTTTATAAAATTCAATTAAAGAATAAAAACATTGGTTTTAAGCAAATATGTTAAGGATATAATGTTTAATTTTCCATCTTTTAGAAAATATTTAATATTTCCTTGAGAAACATAGTACAAAATAAAAGAGAAAAGGGAAGGAAAGGAAATATATATATATATATATATATATATATATATATATATATATATATATATATAATGTAGTTCATACGATGCTTCTAAAAATAAATAAATAAATTCAAATTTAGCAATGAACTTCAATATCAAGAAAAATATATAATCTTCGATATTAATACATTTCTTTTCATTTGTAAATGAAATATTTGTCAGGATAAAGATGCCAGTTATACATTCATGATAAGGTTCAATTTTAAGTCATGTATTTAACTTACAGAAAATTAAAAAGGAAGAAAAAAAACTTTTCTAATTTTCCGAAAGTGTAGAACTGAAAATGAGTCATAATTTGTATTTAAAAATTTTATGCAAAAAGACTAATATTTAAAGTGTAAATGAAATAAATGAATATGATTACATTGCATTCAAAAATAGATTTCAATCATTTACCATTCAGCTGTATTCGAAAGGTACAAATATATTATTTTTTTTTCTATCATTGGGTAAGGGGATTACATAATACTCTTGTAATGTATAAAATAATATTGAGATTATGACTTCGAGGAATGGTAACGAGCTGGCAAACGGCGTATTAGAATGCAGGGCAAATGAAGATATCTGTTGTCTAATGAAGATGGCTGCAGCAATAATGCCCAAATCTATTGCAAGAGTCATATTGAGTCTTCAAAAACATTAGCTAGAACTGTGTTATTTCATTCAGTTAACCCATTAATGTCTAGCGTACCTTTTTAGGGACGGTAAAATTGTACTAATTATTTTTTGTAAAATTGTATTGGTATAATTGGTAAAATTGTAGTAATCTATTAATATGGCTTTGTTAAGTATAAGAATAGATTAATACAATTTTGAAATTGAAATGTTTATTTATATAAAACTGAGGCGAAAATTTCGAACCGTCCCTAAAAAAGGACGTTAGGCATTCATGGGTTAATATTTAATTAACGACTTTAAGACCTATAGCTACAATGAGATTCATCATTTATGATCCATATTACATAATTTCACGATAACAATGCAGAATTTCTTATGTAACTGTGTTACGTAATGCCTTCTGCGGTTATGATATTGACTTCATGCGTTTCCAGACATGTCAATCTCCTTTTACATCAATCCTACAAGACTTATGCTGATTCCGATACACTGAGAAAAACATACCACTTTCATCTAGAACGAATAAGTAGTCATTTTCTAAATACCTAAACTAGAAATAAAGATTTCGAGTTACGCGTATAAGGTAAACAGTTAACCTGGACGAACGAAATGTTCGAAAATTTCTAGGCTACATCTTTTCTAAATGTTGAAACAATATTATGAATATTATGAATGTTATAAATCCTTTGTATTGCGAGAAATTCTCATTGATTTCCTAGAATTGGGTTATAAAACAAAATTATAGTTACTTAAAGTTGCCTCTAGTACTCGCAATTATTTTCATAGATTTTTAAATGAGATTCACCACTATAATATAGATAAACGTTCTATAATTACAATAAGAGATTTTAGAACTCGCTATAAATAAAAGTAGAATTTATAAGGATGAAGTGAAACTATTTTTACTAGAGCCCCAATTTATATACTAGATGTCAGTCACAATTTTTTTCTCAGTGGAATATCTATTATTCTCTTTCTTATAGAGACTCTATAGAGACTCTTTCTTATAGAGACTTTCTTATAGAGAGAGTCTTCTTCTCTCTCTCTTTCTTAAAAGAAGAAAGAACTGGATTCGTAAAATATTTGGACTTCTCATTTTTCACGATTTTGTTCATTTTGAGATGCCTAAAACATATTTGGCGATTTTTAGAAAATGTCTATCTGTCTCTCTGTGTGTATAAGAAAAAGATTTTATCTGTCTATAAGAAAAATATTTTATGTGTGTGTCAACTTTATCCAAAGAACCAATGCACCTAATTTCAAGAAAAGTTATATTCAGTTCAATCTTTTAAATATTTTAAAATCGTATTTGTCCTCTGTAATTACATTAATATTTTAGAATAATTGAATTACTATGGAAATAACACTTGAGACTTTGATAATACGGTTTATTAATAATAGTCATAAATTTTACACCATGATTAAATAATTATGCGACATTATTTTAAGATATTACACACTATTGAAAAAAGGTTTTTGATCTAAACAGACTTTTTTTCTGTTAAATGTAATTAATGGAAGTGCTTTGCTACATTTTACTATGTCGAAGAACACTGTTCAGGAAGGAAAATAAGTTTTTCTTATTTACACTATAAACAAAGTATTTTTTTTAATGTTTTATTTTTAACTTTGTTGTTTATATATCAGGTTTTGAGGTGCTCTGAATACGAAATGCAAATTTTTGGCAGTTGATCTGCATGTATAATATTTATCAGCACAACCTTAAAAAAACGACCAGCAAGAAATTCAAATTTGATATTCTGAAATTTGCATTAGGTTGTTACTTGGAAATTTTCATCAAGATTACCAAGTTTGACAGCAAATTACTAACAGCTTTAAGCATTTTTTTTTCAATAAATGCAGGCGCTATAATTAAACGGGTAGTATAACATGATATATCCAAATAAAACTCTCCCTAAACCCATTTTAGATTATTTTTAAAGTATATGAAATTTTATTGCCTCACCTTAGTCATCTTATGGCTTAAACGTCAATCTATAGTATTGAAATTCATTGTAAAGGAAAGTCATGTGAATGACACACCAGATTATTTTAAGGAATAAAACTGAGATAAATAACAAATTTAGACTATTCAAATTAAAAATATCCAATACTTCTGAATAAACATTGAAGGTATTAATTAAAAGCTTATATGCAATCAGTTGAAGCAGTGCGTTTAGATAATAAGAAAGCACACAGAACTGACGTTTTAAATAATGAGTACAAAACTTTGAAAAACACCATCAAATGCAATAAACTAGCGAGAATTGTTTTGGGTCAAAAAAAAAAAAAAACATACGACACTTCGCCATGCGAACAATGTGGGCATGAGCACTGCAATAAAAACGGCAACGCACAAATTCGTTTCAGGTGAAGAACAAAAGTATATAAAGACGAATGTAAATATAAATACTGGCCTGATAAGAACTATAATTAGAACGAAGAAAATAAATAAATAAAAAAGATTAAAAAATAAAACAAATTTAAAAACGTTTAAAAATAGCAAAATTAAACGAAAATCGACGTTACGTGAGTAATTTCCAAGCATCACAACAGAACGGAGTGAAAGAAATATCATTATTAAGATTTTCCTAATTTTTATATATGTAAAATGCTTCATGGATATCCAAATGCGAAGAGGAGAATAGAGACGAAATTATGATAGTTTTAGAAAATCGAAACTATTACCATGTGCCCAGCAGTGGGAAATAATAGAAGATCTGAAAATCTCTTCATGACGTATATTCCGACGATAATCATTTATTCTATGTTTTAAACGCCTCCTAGTTTAACCAATACTATAGATTCCAACATTTTAATTTATCCCGGAGTATTTTTAGCCCCACCTTTAAATTTCCTACTACGAAAGTAAACTTTTCTTATGTTATCGAAGTTATTTATACAAGAAATTTTTCCTATAAATAAAGTGGTGCGAAATAAAGACGGGGCTAAAACAACTCCGGAATAAATTAAAACGTTGGCATCTATGTCAATACAACCAAAACTTTATACTTCTTAATGCCTTTAGATGCTCTTAGCGCATATCAGATCGGTATTATGTTAAAAATTAGGTTTCTGAATGGAATAAACAACTGTAGAGATACAAATTTAAATAAACAAAACTTTTAATAATTTATTAAATTTATGTATATTGACTCAAAAAGCTTTCTTAAAACGGAATACATGTAAAAGGTTGAATAACTGCAATATATTAAAATAGTGTTATAGTGTAATTACTGTTTCTTATATTATAAATACAGTGGTGAGTTACAGTCATAATTGTTTAAAAACTAATTATTTAATTTATCGAAGAAAAAGAAGTTTCAAATATAGTAATTCAAGGGTGTTTGCGTTCTGGGATTTTTATTTTATTTTCCACCAGTAATTACAACTTGTAATTTTGGTTATAGATAATTGCTAAACTTTACTAGGGAACTGTCAATAATATCCTTTTTAAAAAATTCTGGTAGCAAAATCTGAAGACTCAAACCTCCCAGGTAATTAAACTAATACCATGAAACTCAATCAATTATTTAAAAAATATATTACATGATAGCATTTAAAGTACTTTAAAAATACATATTTTATTTAGCTGATTTACTTAATATGGTAGCTAATTTATTTCCAAGTAAACATTTAAGAGATATTACGTTACGCAATTTAAACTAGAACATTTTAGAACATTTGTTTTAGAAACATTCATTTCGAAAATTCTAAAATAGAAGAATGTAGCTTGGAAAACAAACACCTCTATTTAGCAAAATATTGGAAAATCATTTAAGAAAAAGTGTTACTCAGATATCGATCTAGATCACCTACATCTGTTCTTTAAATTAAAGAATCGATATTTATATTACATAGGTTTAGGATATTGCATTAAAATTCATTTATTCAAATTTATTTTTATTATTTTTGAGAGATAGATTCAACAATACTTTTTGAAATGCTGAAATTATAAATTCGAGAGGAATTATTGACGTATCAAAATCCCGCTTAATCCCATTAAATTTATTTTATTTTCGTTCATAAACTTAGAATTTTCCAATTTACAATCAATAAAAATTAATATAAAATAAGCAAAGTTTTCTAATTTTTAATTTCACAGTAAATTTAATTATGTTATATAATTAGAAACTAAAGAATTTTTTGTTATAGAACTGAATGTAACAATGTTAGAAGTAAATTGTTATAACGTTGCTTCTAAAATTCGTCTGGATTAATTATTAGTTAAAATACTTGTAATTTTTTATAATTTGTGGATTAATTTTCAAACAATCCCATCCGCATAAATCATTGAAAAATGTACATCTTACGAGTGTATAAAAGTGTGAATTTCTGAAAAACATCTAATATATTTTACTTTTAAAACACATTGTATAGAAGGAAAGTATTAAAATAATAAATAAAAAAAGTTAGGAAATTCTTTTTTTTTTTTTTTTTTTTTTTTAATCCGGATTTTTTTCTATTTTTACTGTGATGTACAAATGTGAAGACATTATACTTTTAAACGCCTCACACAAGTACGTTATATGTCAATGCTGATTGAGCTGTATATATTTTGATAAGTGTAGGCATTCTAATTGTTTCATAGGGTCGCAAAAAATATCTAATATTATGAACGATGTAATAATAATGTTTAAATTGCGATAGAGTCTAAACGTCTAATTAGACTGAGTTACAAGCTGATATATATGTTACAAGTCATAATCGAATGGCGTATATACATATTGATGAGCATATTACTTACAGTGCGTTCACACGTATACATTTTTGTTTTCAACATTATAGTTATGGCGGAATGCTGGTAGGTCGCAGTCGAACAACCTATTTCATGAATAGTGTAGTATATATCACGTTAAATGTAGGACTTATAGTGCGTTTACTCTGATAAAAAATCGTTTATCATTGCGGTTTAAGGACTCAAACGTTTATAATGAATTGCACTTTATTATTAACTCTACATTCCATTTTGATAAAATTAGATAGCTGCCAAGTTTTTAAATTTATTCCGGAATGTTGTTAGTCCCGCCCCTTTTTCACACCGTAATCTTTTTTAGAGTACTTTTCTTCATATATAATCGTAATTATATATTGAAGAAAATTTTTCTACAAAGATTACGGTGTGAAAAAAGGGCGGGGTAACAGTCTTCCGGGATAAAGAAAAAACTTAGCAGCTATGGTCATGTTATTGGTAGAAATAATTATATAATTTGACTTATATCTCTTTTAAGGGACACAAAGATATATATATATATATATATATATATATATATATATATATGTGTGTGTGTATATAACGAGATATTTTTACATGGATGCGATGTAGAATTCTTATACATTGTAGTCTAGGGACTCATATTGATTAAATTTCGTTTCAATAAAGTAAATTGTTTGAAACACAGACGAAAGAAAATCATTACATGTTACATTGCTTTGATTATGTATGATCATTATGTTTAAAAGTTTGTGTACTATTTATCTTTTTTTTTTTTTTTTTTTTTTTTGCAAAGAAGTATGGAAAAATTTACATGTATAATTCCATATTGGCGCTGATTGTGTAAAGTTCAGAATATATATATATATATATATATTTAAAAAAGATTAAAATTGACATTGATTGAAATTAGAATTGATTCGTTGTTTTAGAAATTTGCTACAGAATGTCATTACTGGATATGTATATATAATAAATTATATTATTTTACAGGACACAAAAAATAATTCGGATATCATACATTCTGTTTAACAATTATTCAAATTTGAAGGGTAATAATCTAACACCCATTGTACTTTTCATTATTTATTACTTACTGAATTATTCGATGATTCGAAAATTACCTAAAATTCGACATAGCTCCTGATACCCAATAAATGCTTGAAAATTACAAAGAAGCCTCTTCAGTTTTACTTTCGTCTGGACAAGATGCATTAGCAGTGAAAATTTATATGACTAGTTTCCAGAAATACTTTTAAATTTAAATTTTCATTTAACTTATCTGTATTCATATCTAAAACAACATTTCCTTTTCAGTATTATTAAATGTATATTGTTCAAATTACACTGCTCGGCAGCAAATTGCCTTTGACGCCATTTCAGCATATTCTTAAGTGAAATGCTCTCCAAAATCCGAATATGACGCAAATTTTGCCCTATTACCCACCCTTTTTCAGGAATGGCCCACTATTTTGATCATATTTCGGGGATTTTATGGCTATAAATTTCATTTTAGGTGAGGGGAGGATTATTTTAACCGTTAAATATCTCCTGACGGGCTACAGAGTTGGAAAATTCTAAAACATGGACATTTGCGACAAGGAAAACTTTTTGGGGGGATTTGCCACTGAAATTATGCATTACATATCTTATATTTTTTTTATCTGTTATTAATGTTATTTTTTTAGCTTTATATATATATATATATATATATTGTTTTTATGCGTTAAATTAATTATTTTTCCTTTTTCAAATCAAGTTCATTGTCATAAAATTATCGAACATGGAAAGAAATTGAGAGAGGGCGTGGTGTATCTAGAAAACAGTGGGTGACTGGGCACAGTGGGAGTCATAGTCGGATTCAGGAGGTCAATTTACATAAAAATCAGCCAGAAAGGTATCAAATCTCGATTTTTTTTTTCCCAGAGTAGTGTTATCTCCAACATATCTTCGAATGATTTTGATAGCTTTGCATAAATAATTGCATAACCTAAATTACCGGTAACTTAAAGCAACTAATAACCACACACGGACCCTCTTCAGTTTTCCATCGTATAAGTTTTTTCATGAATGTTTACTATAGCATAATATTTCCCTGTTAAGCAAATTGAACACTGCCAATAACCCGTACTTTCGCAGGCTGAAATTCCTAATAAGCTGGACTATACTTCCTCCATTACGATGTATATTTTTTCAAATTTGATGATTTATTTTATAAGGTCAAAGTCGTACTTCAGTGCTTATGCAATTCTATATTATTTTCACTCCGATAGTCAGAATATACCGTGTTTATGCGAAATTTTGCTATATTATAACACGATAAGAAAATTTTAAAAACTAATTTAGAGAATGTTGGTATTCCAGTATGCAAATACCAGTATTATCTATGATATTTTTAAAATGGTCCAAATTTTTTCAATAAAAAAAAAAGAAAAAAAAAACCTCAGAATAAACAATTACACAGATTATTTCTCCCATTTTTACGTGTTAATAAAATCATAAATATTGTATTATAACGAACTAAACGTGCGTAAATAATCAATTTCCAACTTGTTAAAAAATATAATTTATATTCTTTATGGATGCATTCGTACGATGAATCCTCAAGATATAAAACATCTACTTCCTTTGTGTTGATAGAGTACTGTTTTTAATAAATATGTGCATTAATTGAGGGGAAGTTTTATTTTATTATTATGAATAAAATATATTATTACTTTTTATTCTTAGTCAATACAAAATCGAAAAAAAGTGTATATTCCTGGAAACATTTCTTTACGCTAAGATTCTACAGTTTTTAGAAAGGTAATTAGAATTAAAGACGAAAGGTTGCTGTCTAATTTGATCAATAATCGAGTATTTTTTTTTCAATGAGATAAACCGTATGTTTTAGGTTACTTAAACAGTGCTTTAATATACTGTATCGCATTATCATGGTAATAATAATAAATTCTTTAGACTTCATAACTTTTATATCAAAATTTCGTAGACAGATTTTCACTCACCTATTACTTACGGATAATAAAATCGTCACTTTTTTTTTTTTTTTTTTTTTTTTTCGAGTTTACAAACTTTTAATATTATTAAATGTATTGGGAAATTATTTTTCTCAGTGAACCTAAACAAATATTTTTTGTATTATTACGGACAAAAATATATTTACATTTTTTTTTTCCAAATATTGTAATATGTTGGTTTGAATGAAATATTCTGCCGTATTTTACAATGTGCAAGTTATTTTTGTCTTTCAAGTCAAGTAAAGAAGGTAGAATGCGTCATGTATTGTCTTATCATTTAGCGTACAACTCTCGTGGCATATAATAAGTGTACTTTCAGTACCTTCGAGCAGTTAGGTGAGAACCATAGAGTAAATAAGATAGCAGTGGATAAAGTGTATTTAAGACTTTGAATTTGATATGAGTGACAGAAACGAAGAAACGCATCGGTTTCTTGTAAAAACTTATGTGAAATGTTGGGAAGTGAAGTTGTGAATGTTCGGTCCTATCAATGATGGTTTGTGAAATTTGATTTCGTAAATTTTACTCACAAAGAAATCAATCTGGGCGGCCATGGTCGGTAATAAGATTTTGCGGCCCATAGTTAAAAATTATCCCACACCTAACCCCGGGAGCAATTGCAAAGAAACTCGGCATCCAGCGTTTAACTGCTGAAGAACGCATAAATACATTCCATTTGTCTTGAAGCAGAATATTTGGTTTCCGCACAATTTGACTGAAAGAAATTTATTGGATCGTGTGCGAATCTGTTCGCCTTTCCTTGTTAGACAAAATATGGAGCTGTTTTTGAACAAGCTCGTTACGGGAGATGAAACGTGGATCATTTACGAGAATATAAACAAAAAACAAAAGTTTACAGAAAATATGAAACATCTGCCACAGTTATTGCAAAAACAGAGCTTCATCAACAGAAGGTAATGCTCTGTTTTTGGGAAAACAGGAATAGAAAAGTTCCAGTGTACTACGGGCTACTTAAACAGGAGAAAAACAACAATGGGAACGTCTTTTCTAACCACCTTGATAAATTAAATGGAGTACCAAGGAAAAATAGTCAGAATTAGCGAACTCAAAAGGAATTTTGTTCCTTCAAGGTAATGGGAAACATTATAATGTAATGGTGATGCAACAAAAGCTGAATGAGCTTGAATGGGATTTTTTTAGATACCCAACAGAATCAATTGACATAGCTCCATCGGATTAACTTTCTATTCTGATCGCTTCAGAAATATCGGACGGAAAAATATTATTTCTTACAAAGCTGGTTTCATGGTAATTGCTGAAAACAAGGATGAGAATTTCTACAATAGGGGAGGGTGGGACGACAAGCTGCCAGAAAGTTGCCAATAAGTATTTGCCTATAATATAAATTATATTAAAGATTAAAATATTTATAGACGTTATTAAATCCGATTCAAATGCTTTATTTAATATACGACTGAACTTTCTTGCTAACCTAATATATATATATATATATATATATATATATATATATATATATATATATATATATATATATATATATATATGTATGTATGTATACAAACACACTATATATATCGAATATGCAACGTTTGCCAAGAATTTACGTCAATTACATAAATTGGAAAACTCATAATTACAATTAATCAAATTAAATTATTTTCCGTTTTTATTGAAATTTACTTTTTCCGACTGAGTGAAAATAATGCCTGGACCGGGACTCGAACCACGGATCGTTGACTTACAAGGTCAAGGCTCTACCAACTGAGCTATCCAGGCCGACATCCCGGTCAGCATTACTCACTCAGACAACCTGTTAGGCAGAAACAGGGGAAAAATCGGAATTCACTCAGTCGGAAAAATTAAATTTCAATAAATATGATTTCCTTCCACAGTTGATTGTGCGATTTTATTAATAAATTGTATTTCTTTCTCCCATTGTTTAATGGTGTTTTCCATTTCCTGCGGCTTATTTCTGTTGAGCTATCTAAATGATAGACCAGATTGTTTCTGCCTAACAGGTTGTCTGAGTGAGTAATGCTGACCGGGATGTCGGCCTGGATAGCTCAGTTGGTAGAGCCTTGACCTTGTAAGTCAACGATCCGTGGTTCGAGTCCCGGTCCAGGCATTATTTTCACTCAGTCGGAAAAATTAAATTTCAATAAATATGATTTCCTTCCACAGTTGATTGTGTGATTTTATTAACCTTTTGAGAGGGGCTCTTACGAAATCCTATGGTGAAGCGTGACAGGTGCTGTCACAGCCCCTTTCAAAAGGAATAAATTGTATTTTCCGTTTATTATGAAAGGAACGTTTGTAGAGAATTAAACTTCTCCATGCTAATTTAACTTTAACTTGAATGCTGAAACTTGCTTAATTACTTAATAAAGTTATGAAATAAAACAAAGTCAGATTTAACAAGATGAATGAGCTTTATTAAGAGCTTAACTAAAAAGGGTGGGCGCTGGACTTTAACTACATAAAATATCTTTATAACTTTCAATGGGCAGCCTCCTTAAACATTTTTATCCTTACTTCCTTAATCACAATTAATTTTAACTACTATATTTACTCCATTAACTCCCTTCAATTATTAAGGGCAAACAATCTTTCGATTAGCAGGCGGATTCCCGGACTCTGCTATCTACTTGACTTACATCCAACTATATATCCTAAGCCGCTAACAGCTACCTCCCTCCAAAACAATCTTCCTTCCAACTAACCTTAACTCCTCTCCAACTGACCTCTAAAAGCAATCCTCCTTCTACTTTTATACTATTCGCTTTCCAAACTACTTTATGAAATTAACGTATTACAATTTACATTTTTATCTTAGGATTGGAACTAACTCTATTACTTAAATCGAATCTTACAACCTTCGTATTCATGTGTTACGCATCAAGTGCAAGTTTTAATTGTAGCATTACTTTGCTATGCCTTACAGTTCCTCCCCCCGAAAAAAAATTTTTACGTAAAAACCCCAACGGGTTTTTACCCGTGAAAATTTTAAAGTTATTGCAATACTATGCAAAGAAAAGTTAGCTGCAGTGACTTACTGCTAAAATTCAACTACATAATACTTTAGAAAAAGGAAAAAAAAAGAGGGGGGAAACTTAAATTTACGTAGACTGCCCAAGAATAATTATTGCTTGTAAAATATAATAAGGAAAAAAAGTAAGAAGGCCGAGCTTAAAACTGCCCACTCAAGATAGATTTATGATAAAAATACTTTTTTTTAAGCTCATCTGAGATGGTTTACGGCAGAAACTCCATGCCCTAACTTAGTTTAAACTTATTTTAAGTCCAGCGTAATTACAGCGGGGAAATACATTCATCTTTCCGTAAAACAAATGGAAAGGAAAAAATTGTATGAATTAAAAAAAATGTAGTACAAATGGGATCGCCTAAACAGAACGTGCGATCAGTCAGCATTCAATATAGCTTGTGTAAAATGATTCTGTAAAGAAAGTCTTTATTTCAGTTTTTCATAAAAAAAAATCAGTTTTTATCAGATTTTATCTTGAAAATGTCAATCCAGACTGCTGTTGGCTTCCAAAAAAAAAACATCTTTTACGTCAGAAAAGCAAAACTAGCTCCTAATTCAGAGATCCAAAGTCTTTGGCAAACGTCCAAAAATTACCGCCTCTAGCATCAAAAGTAACATTTGTAGAAATTAGCGTAGATTTTCAGACCCACGACTGGACGGAGAGTTTGAATCAGAGAACTTCTGAAATACAAAAGTCTTTTGAATGTATAAATCAAAAGAAGGTACACTACACTTTTATATAGGTAAATGACATAATTTTAGACATAAGCAATATTTTAGCTAGCTATTTGCATAAGGGAAAAACAAAATGTTAGTGGGTTAATAAGTTTAGTCGTTAAACGCGAAATTTACATGCAAAAATAGCTTTAAAAAAAGAAGTCTTTTAACCCCAAGCGCATATATACATACATTGACTTTTAGTTAAAAATACAAAAGTGACAATAAGAAAATTCGTTTTTTACAACCTTTAGAAAAACATAGATAAGGATACCAAAATTTTCAAAACTGCAGTTGATGGCTTGGGAAAAAAAAAGATTAACGTACATACATATTTACATTACATTTACAAAACTATAGAGAAAAATGTTTATACACTTATAAAAGTTTATTTTATACAATTTACGACATTTAGAAAAATATATATAATGAATAGATAGATATACAAAGTTATTCAAAAGGTTTTCAATACTCCGTTATTAGCTAAAAAATAGAAAAGTAGTAGTGTATATACATATTGATCATGTAAAAACTTAGAGAGAAAATTTATATACAAAAGGTAAGAAAAGTTATCTTACGAATCGCTGCAGGTGATGGCTAAAACAGAAGGCATTCAAGTACATATATATATAGATCATTCAAAAAACTAAAGAGGGGGGGGGGAAGTTTATACAAAAGTTCAAAAAGGTTTTTTTACCAAAAACTGCTGGTGCTGGCTTAGAAAAAAAAAACATTAACATACATACATGCATATATTATATACAGAAAAAAATTTATGACATGTAATCCAAAACATGAAATTTCGGTAGTTGAAAGTTCATGCAGCAAGTTTAAATTTAGATTTGTGATATTTTAAAAAGTTCATCTCTTTGAGATAATGAGTGAAAGTCCAGAAGAAAGTTCTACATGTCGAAAATTTTAGTACAGCACTGATAAACCAATACTTGAGAAAAACTAAAATACTGAACGATACGACCTGACAAATTGAGTCCTTGATATCAGCAAAATAGATGCAGGTCAGACTGGCCTGTAGAGTTGCAGCGTTGGTGGCTTGCAGATTTAGGTGAGACGCTGCAGGATCGCTGGTGTCCTGAGGAGGGTTCGAACATGGTGCCTGGTCACTCTCAGGAGGGGGTTTCACACCCAGAGCCTGTTCACTGTTCGGAGGAGGTTTTAAACTCTGAATCTGGTTCTTGTGGTGAGGGGTTTAGGGCCCGTCACCTTATCACTGCCCATAGTTATCACAGAGGACTGCGTTCGCTCCGTGCTTTTAAATTCAGGGCTGCTAGAGTTTCTAGAGACTTCACCATGGGTTACATGGCCTTTTGAAATTACCTTTTTCAAACTAACATCTTTTTCGTTCACTTTAAGCGGCATGTCATTTTGACAATTTAAGTGCAATTTCTCAATAGAAACAACCGATTCTGGCGGCTGTATAGATCCGAAACTGTCCTCTAAAGGCGAGTTACCAAGATTAACCGCATCATTTATTGCTTTTATATTTTCGCTGAGTTTAACAGTGTCCGCAGCCACAGTAATTTTAATAGGATTTTCTTTTACAATTCCTGTCGCAACACGAGATAATTTTTCGGATTTAGTATCCGTAGCAAAATTCTGAATAACTGCCGTAAATTGGTTTGTATCGCTGTTTAAAGGCGAAGTTTGCTCGTTTAGTTCAAATGTCATTTGGCTTTTTTCACTAGAAATAACGGCTTCATCGCCAGTTTTAGGTTGGTTTAAATTACAGGAGCTTGCTTTCTGTGACTTAATAATTTCTTGTGGTTTTTCCACCGGGTTTATTACTGCTTCCCACTGACGTTCGTGGGGGGGAAGGGAGCGGTCATGTTGTAATCGTAGTTTATCATACGGAGTGGCGAAAAGATCGATCACTTTGCGTTTTAAATCCTGATAAGTTGGATTTGGGCCAAGTGAATGGCAGGCTATTAACTTATGCCACTGTCGCGGTTCTCCTTCTAGGGAACATGCTAACCATGCATATTTTTTGGATCGATCAATGTTATAAAAATTAAAAAAATGTTCAAGCTTCTCAAAAAATTGCAGCACACTATTAGTGCCGTCAAAAAATATTTGCTCGGGGGGGGGGGATTCGACATTATTTGGGCGCCAGTGTAGAGAATTAAACTTCTCCATGCTAATTTAACTTTAACTTGAATGCTGAAACTTGCTTAATTACTTAATAAAGTTATGAAATAACACAAAGTCAGATTTAACAAGATGAATGAGCTTTATTAAGAGCTTAACTAAAAAGGGTGGGCGCTGGACTTTAACTACATAAAATATCTTTATAACTTTCAATGGGCAGCCTCCTTAAACATTTTTACCCTTACTTCCTTAATCACAATTAATTTTAACTACTATATTTACTCCATTAACTCCCTTCAACTATTAAGGGCAAACAATCTTTCGATTAGCAGGCGGATTCCAGGACTCTGCTATCTACTTGACATACATCCAACTATATCCTAAGCCGCTAACAGCTAGCTCCCTCCAAAACAATTTTCCTTCCAACTAACCTTAACTCCTCTCCAACTGACCTCTAAAAGCAATCCTCCTTCTACTTTTATACTATTCGCTTTCCAAACTACTTTATTAAATTAACATATTACAATTTACAATTTTACCTTAGGATTGGAACTAACTCTATTACTTAAATCGAATCTTACAACCTTGGTATTCATGTGTTACGCATCAAGTGCGAGTTTTAATTGTAGCATTACTTTGCTATGCCTTACACGTTTGACTGAAATTGTAGTTAAAATAAAGTTCGAAATTAAAATTTAAAGTTTTTACGTATATAGTAAATTAATAATTACATTTTTTATTTATATTTCAACAGAAATAAATCAAGTGTTCTAGTGTAATTCTTATATGCCTAAGTGCAGCAAAGGACAAAAATCGTGATGCATAAATAATACTAATTGCTAATTTTCATTAGAATTTATTTGAGTTTGAGAAATTTGCTTTTCCATACTTAGAAATTCTAAACTAGTATATATTAAATACGTTTAAACATTAAGACTAAGTTATTACGGTAGGTCACTTATATTTTTATCTTTCTACGTCCCAGTTGTTATTTTATTGGAAAATATTTTAAAATACATTAACCTAAATATTTTTATTCTGTTTACCACAGCTTAAAGATAATCAATATTTTTGTTGCCCAAACAAAACAATGCAAAGAAAATCAATTTGTTGAAGAATTGAAAGAGCACACAAACGCGAGTTAAAAATATTAATTGAATATAAATCATTAGCACTCAAAAATAACTATTTGAAATTTTCTAAATATTGATTTACTACATTTTATCTAATAAATTTCTTTTTATAGATTTCCTAAATCATATGTTTTTCTCCTTTAAGTGAATAAATTTTTCATTTTCATTTTCATTTTAACAAGCATTGTAAACTGTCACGCAATCTCTTTGTAGATATTTTTGTATGGTATTTTTGCGTAGTTTTAGTTTCGAATACATAAGATTAATTTCATATATATATATATATATATATATATATATATATATATATATTTATATATATATATATATATATACAGATATGTGTGTTTGTGTGTATTTGTTTAAAAGCGTGATTAAAAAAATTACAAGATTTCAGGGAGGTCATTTATAGTTTTATGTAATAAAAATAAAATATCCAGAAATTATGAAATCGAAATTGACATTTGGAGCCTTTGGTAGGCGACGTTTACGAAGCGATTGGCTAATAGCGTTAAATATAAAAACTAAAATTTCAAATAAGCATCCCTCCTATATTGCGTTTATTAAATTTGCGAAACAAATTAAAAAGTCGAAAGAATTATAATGTATATTGAACATTTTGAATTTATAAGAAAAAAAAAAAATATTATTTTATAAATTTCTATCATAAAATTTTATCTGTCTATTACTTTAGATATTCGTCTAGTATAAATGGGGCTTTTTTAGTCCATATATATATATATATATATACATACATATATATATATACATATATATATATATATATATATATATATATATATATATTTATATATATATATATATATATATTCAATAAACTCATTTTGAATTTTATTTGGATATATAATAAAATAGCTGGCTGTGTGCGTAAGCATGAAAGTGCATCCATTTTAGTTACAGATATTATGATGATGTATATAATGTATATATTACGATGATGTATATAATGTATATATCATAATGATTTATAGAAATATTTAAAGACTTTAATATGCTTTCACAAATATTTTAAGAGTTTTTTTTAATGAAACACTCAAAGAGTCGTTCATTCGGAATTAAAGAGTCGTCCATTTAGTATTTGTATTTTCAGAATGGCAACAAGTTTTTTTTTTTTTTTTTTTTAATCTGTTTATTGCGTTATTTATATTAGCCGGTGATCCGTTATATTTAATTTAGAGCTTTAAAGATTACAATTGGATAGTATTTAAAGATTTTAGAGAAAATAAATAAGAATAAATGTGATATGAATGTGAATACATATGTGAATACATATTATGAAAATATGTGAAATGTGAATACATATTATGTGCATATTTCCGTAAGTTGAACAAACAGCATGGGAGTACTCAGGCCTACATATGGCCGCGATAAATTTACTTTTTCGTTGCCTAGGGCAACGGAGTTTCTCGAAGATGAGGGAAAATCAGTATCGTCCCCTCACTTGTAAATTATACAAATATATTATTCAATTCCCTGAGTTTTCATCTTCTCCTTTTACCTTTAGCTTTCAAAGCATACGATCAGGTAAAATTTTAGATTTTTATTTATTTATACGTTTTGAGATCTCGTGAATTCATTTTTACTTTCATCACCCGAGTACCGTAGGTAATAGAAATATTCAATTCGATCGAAAAAAATTGATATCGAGTTTTCACCTGATTTACAAGTTTTAAGGTCTCCTGAGTTCAAAAAAGTGATTTTTAGCAATTTGTCAGTATGCGTGTGGATCATCTGACTTTAATATCTCCGAAACCAAAAAAGATGGAAATATGAAACTTCAGAATTAAAACTGGTCTGGTGTAGAGATGATTCTACGAACTTTGAAAATTGGAAAACTGGAAGTGTGAACTTAAGTCCATATTCTCAAAAACAGTTTTAACGATTTTCTTCAAAGGTACTATGTAAACGTTTCATTAGATGTCATTTCGTTTGAATTAGTTGGTTTGTTCAGGAAAATTGATAGGCGTTTTGCACAAGTAACTCAATTTCATGTGTCGCAAGTGCTTTCCTTTAAAAACGATTGTACGGATTTTTTTAATAACTTGCCATATTAACCACCTTTTAGACATTATTTTGAATGTTATTACAGTCAACAATTGAATATGCTACCTTTTGTTAGAAGTCGGTATCTCAAAAATGGCTCTACTGATATTTTAAAAATTATTACATAAACCCATTTTAGATATCGTTTCTCAAGTATTACGTGGTTATTACAAGAACATTAACAGTTATCCTGATTAGGTAGGTAAGTTTTAGATCTCGGAAACTGGCACTTCAGAAAATAGCTCCATGATTTTTTTTAACTCTCTATATGTTTTATATGTTTTTACACATGTATCAGCTTTCTCTTAATAATTTCAGTTCACAATCAATAAAGGTAAAGCATTTTCTTAATATCCTTACAAAAGAACCGTAAGTTCTACACTAAATAACAATAATATTATTATTAATAATAATAATGACATATTACTCATTGCTTGCTAAACTCAGTGCCCCTGATATACCGACCCTATAGGCGGAAGCAGCTTGTCTAGTTAAATATAATGGCCAATGAAGCTCGCGCGCCAAGTCCGCTCGTACTGTATGAACTATGTTTAATGCATTTTATGTAATTACACAGTCAAATGGCTCTCTATTTATAATATGCGGAATCAAAAAGTAAAATTCATCCACATACACTTGGCATTGACATGTACTGTACATAAAATAACGATGAAAAAAAAAACATAGGAGCTGTAATCATTCAAGTAAAAATAAATAAATAAATAAATAATATTGGATTTAAACTAGAGTGAGTAAACGACGTTATGCTTGATATATACTTTTCTTAATTTCAGTTTATGCGATTTTTAAATTAGAATATCTAAAATCGAAGATAATTTTTGTATAGTATCAATAATGCTTCCTTTAAATTTTTAAAAATATGCATTAAATATATAGATAATATGAAATAATACTGTTTTAGCCACTCATTAAGATTCAAAATAATAAATGTCAGCCTTAGTATGCAAATTATATATTTACTTTTCTATATCGCGGATGGGTTTCGATTCTGTGACTCTGAAAATTTTGCGGAAGACTAATGAATGTATGAGTGAGTAAATAAGTACGCAGTTGCTTTCTTACACATGTACTTACACATATTTCATACACGTATTTGTTACACATTTATACTTACACATATCCCTTACACAGTGTATATGTATGTAGTGTGAGCAATATTTCCTGAAGCCATTTAAACTTTAACAGATATTTAATAAAATGGCGCAGGGGAGTTCGGTTTGCACTAAAATGCTTCTCATGTCGAAAATGTAAATCTAAACAAAAAAAAAAAAAAAAAAAAAAAAAAAAAAAAAATGGTTCAAAAATTGCCCCTGAGGTGGTGATACTTGTTGATGATGACACTAGATTTGATTTAAGTATGTTTCGTGTCGATTTTTTTATGATGACCTCAACCACCAGATTTACCCCTCCTGAATATTTCTTGTGGGATTATGTAAATTACTAATTGTATGCTTATTCTGAAGCTAAATATTGAAATATTTAAGACGAGGATAATACAGATAATACCTTACCTACCATTGTGAATAATTGTTCAATATTGTTTTGCACAAAAATGAAACTTTTTTCTGCTATCAATGTTAGAATGAATGTTACTTTATACCAAATGTAGCTGTAGGGACCAGGGCATTGTATAAAAAGTAATTTTAGATAAATAAAACAAAATTCGTCTTAACAAATTAAAAATACTGTAACATGTATTTGTATATATATATATATATATATATATATATATATATATATATATATATATATATATATATATATATAATATATTTTAAACCACCCCTTATAATTAATGCTCAGTTTCTCAAACTTAAAGGATTCTGTCTCCCACTAATCCACTGATAGCACCCTAATAAATTCTTTATTATTTAATTTTCTAAATATTTCTGCAATTCCATATACCTAAATCGTTCTCACTTCTTAAACCTGTCTCACTTTAATTTTCGATTAAAAAGAAATGTGCATCGTGCTTTAATCAACTTTAACCTAGAACCTTCTGTTAATTCCTCCCTGTTATTGTATTATCCCCTAAGCTGATCGAGTCTATCGCGACTACGTGACCACATGGCTGCTTCAAATGGAAAAGGGAATTTTAAATTCAGCTTTGAAAAAGTGCACGCGTTTTACTAGCAGCCGAAAACATGGTTTAGACGTGGTTTTTTTTTTTTTCCGCAAAAAAACTCGTCTTCTCGATATGCAGTGTAAACTCTAGAATTCATTAAAGATCTGGAAAGCCAACATATATGTATATATATATATATATATATATATATATATATACCTGGTATATATATATGTGTGTGTGTGTGTGTGTGTGTATATAGAAATATTAGAAATTTGTAGAAATACAGGGTAGAGCATAAGTACCACAATCCAAAGTTCAAATGCGTAGCAAAAGAAAATGTTAGGGCGTTCGGGATCGCACGAGTTGCAACACTAATCGATCTGCTTTGAATTGTAAGTGGGTTTATCTCGCAAGTGCTTACAACTCGTTCTCTCTAAGGTGTTATGTACTGAACGTTTGATGTTGAAAAATGCAATCGTTACACCGAATTTCCGGTGTCCATGGATATTTAAACACAACCACTTCAAAGTTCAAAATTAATTTTAAACCGAATTTCTAGTCGTACCCCTCCAAATAAGTAAATGATAAGGCGTCTGGTGGGTAATTCTCTGAAGTGGGGAATGAGGCCTATACACAGTGGTCGAAATATGGTTAATCGTACATATCACTAGCGCCGAGAGAAATGGAGGGGGCATTTTCAAAATTTCTTGTAACTCTTTGATGTTTTCTATGTATTTAAAATGATATATATATATATATATACTAGCAGACCCGGCCACGCGTTGCTGTGACTAAGTTATACGTTGAATTATACGGCTGTAAACTATTTAGTACAGTCAAATTATTATTTACGAACAAAGACGAAAACGTTGTAGCCGATGTAAAAACCCACAGGGTTGAGATTTGAAACTTAGGTCAAAATTTGGAAGCGATTGATAAAAATTAAGCACAAATTAATTTTATTGTAGGGTCCTATAAATTTTAATGGAGAAGTGATATATATTATTTCTAATGCTACTTTGGATAAAATTGCTAAAATGACTATTATATAAATTAAATTCTATTAAAATTCTATTAAAATAAAAGTATAAAAGAAACAGACGATTTTAAAATCAATTTTTATGGAGGAGTGAAATATAATATATGCTATAATGGATAATTTTACTATAAAATGACCTCATCATTTTAAATATTTTAAAGAGGGCAACAGCTGTAGTTATAAAAAGGAAAACAATAAGGCTAAACCAGAAAAATAAGTAAATTTGATAAATATTTTAAAACTTTAAAATTGGAAATCTTATGAAATATTGGACATTTAAAGTAAATACATGTATCATTTTAAATAGAAAAAGATTTTGGAAAAGTTTAGTGTATTTTCTCGAAGTGATGAGAAGTTTTTGAGTATGTTAAAAATTTAATAGCAAATTCAAGTTAATAAAGATGGGAAACATTGAGGATTAAGATAAGAATAATTATAAGATTTAAAAAAAAAAAAAAAAAACTTTTATATACCATGCTTTTAAATTTTAATATACTAATAATATACTAATTAAAAGGAAAATGATAAATATTCTATCATAGTTTGAAGTCAAATTTGTTTTCAAATGTCTAAATAAAATATCTGGTGTAAGATACTAATATTTTGCAGCGGAATAGATTTCATTTCTGTCATCCTTGGCGAAAAAAAAAGAATATCGCCAAATTATCTGGCGAAAATATTTAATTCCTTTCAAAAATCATGGTTATTTTAACAACTTATATTAAAAGAGTAATGAATAATATGAAACAATATTTCGTACAATACATATTACATGTCATACATACGTACAATGAATAATACATATTACATTTCGTACAATGCATACATCTGGCATGTATATTTTCGTGTTACGCTTTTGATCGCCAAATAATAATAATAATAATAATAAAAGCCAAGGGCGACAGAGTTTTGAAATTTAAAATTAAAATTTTGTCAATTTGACAGCAAAATAATTCAATCTAACACCCGCGATAACTAATACATATCTATACCCAAATATAAGGATTAAAATCGGGAAATAAATTTCCTCGATTTTTAATAATTTCTTACAAAAAATCCAGTGGGCAATTAACATAGGAAATCTTTTTCTTGGCTGCACAGACGGTCAGTGATTCACACTTCGCTTGCGTATAGAACTCATAGATATAGTATAGCATATATAGAATAGAGTGATCATTGGGGAGAAAAAAGTTATTCCTTTTCATTTGGGAAAAGACGACGTTTTTACCAAAATATGGCCGTCTTTCCCCGAGTGAATACACACGGGAATACATACTAATATTTTAGCAAATAAAATTTATGAATAATTTATTTGCTAAAGGGGAATGGAAGACTCCAGATACAGTTTCAAATTCATATTTCTTTCTTTCTTTTCTTTTTTTTTTTTTTTTTCAATACCACTTAATGGCTGTTTCCAAAGCTTTTATTTATTTATTTTTTTTTTTTTTCGACATCAAAAATTTTTGTACGATAACATGGGGATGAGAGATCTATATATATTACTATATCTATGATAGAACTACATTAGCACTTTATCAATGTGTATAAAATCTTTAAATTGATTATGACGTCAATTTTCGTGAGATGCATAATTTAACTTTTTATAATTTTTTAACGTTCACGTTTGATTAAATGTATTTATTTTTATGTCGAAAGAAAATGAACTCGTATTTTTTTTTTTTTTTTTTTTTTTTGGCAACAATTAAATTAATGGAACTCACAGATATTTTGGAGCAACTTTAATAAAGGTCTATAATTAACAAATAATTGCAATAAAACAATATTGTGACAATAAATTGAGATAAAAACTATCCTATCTCTCAAGTTGGACCAAACTGCACACAGTGTGCAAAATTTCATTAAAATCATTTCCTTTGTTTAGGAGTTTACCCCGGACAAACATCGTGACACGTAATTTATATATATATACAGATATACTTCATTTTTCATTTTTTACGAATTTGGTTGAGTAACTTATAAGTCCATCCTGTATGCATCGTTTAATGCTCTGAATTCATATCTTAACAAAGTATTACATATGTTAAGTTATAAATATTGAGTGCAGTATAAATAAAGAAATAAATATTTACATAGACTATACATTAAAATTTAAAGCTTAAAAATATCACAATGCGAAACTTTCCATATACATTCTTGGTTCTATTTTCATATGAAAAAAAAAAAACTAAAATAAACATACAACAGTTCCTAACCGAAAAAAAAAAATGTTGACTGCATTCTCTAGTTCGTATTTGCACTTTATCTCCTCAAGAAGTTTTATAAGGATGAGAAAATGATATTTTCATTTGTAAGCGAAATTGAATTTATGGTTTTGTTTATTTTCCTATCGCAAGATAGTGTTAGTCCACAATAGGATACATATGAAGAGAAAAATGGTAATTTGATTTTCAATACTCTGCAGTTTTTCATCCATAATTTTGTTTTCAGATTTTTTTATGGGAAAATACTTTACGTGGGACATTTTCACATAAAAGAGTTTTGAAGAAAATAATAAAGAAATAAATAGTATACACTATATATATATATATATTGTTTTATTATTTTTATTATATTGTCATACATTCTCCCCGTTCCTTTTTCCGTCTAAAACTGACTCAATCTTATACAAATAAAATTATAAATAAAACTTTAATTTATAATATATTAAAAATTAAATCTATTTATACCGTTTTGTTTCCATTTGTTTGAGCAGATCACTAACGTTTAATCTATTACATTAACCTTATACTTTCAATTACAAAGCGTTTCTACTAACACGTAATTGAATTTTTTCCATCAATTTGGTAAGTTGACGTATATTTTTGAAAAAAAAAAAAAAAAAAATATATATATATATATATATATATATATATATATGGTGAGTATTTATACAAAAAGTTCTAATTAGGGAGAAAGAAAAAAAGTGCAAATTGAGAAGTTTCATTTATAAAGTTTGCAAATGCAGAAAGATAATATTCGCTGAGTTATTTGTCCCTAAAATTAAAATATTTGTTGCCAGTTTACAAGGAGCATCTCTGAAATAAGAAAAGTATAAATGGGTGATTGCCAATCTAAGAGGTATAAAATGAAGACTAATTTGAAAATATAAATATTTTACAAAATTTTTTTAAAAAAACTCCTTAATTCCTTCTTGACAACTATGAATCTAATTTACTTGATGAGCTATCTCGTTAGCTATCTTTTGGTTGGTAATTAATTTATTTCAAAATTAATGTTTCAACGGAGCAGACATCACTGACCACGGAATGGACTCTTATAAATATCCAAACCTGAAAGTTATGTTGCAGCGGTATCTTTTCATCCATTTGTTTTACTTGTGTATTAGAAAATAGAAAATAATCAACAAATATTTTTACTTTAATTCTTTTAAAAAATGAAAATAACAGGAAAAAAGTTGTTAGTTCCGCATGTTCTTCATTTTTTTTATTGATTGATCTGATATGTTGAGGATACTTATATTTCCTTGCTATTTTTCCTGTTAAAACTTGGAAGATTTCTTTAAGTTTCTTCGTTGATTTTGCGCCTTTAAAGCTTTGTTTTATTGGTTCTTTTATTACCTCGCCAAAAAAAAAGAAAAAAAAAAATACATTTTTCAATTTCTTTGGAAATTGGTTCTGGGATAATTTTTTTTTTTTTTTTTTTCACTTTTCACTTGGGTAGTTCAGAATCAGTAATATTATTTTTGTATTTTTCAAGCTTCCTAACCAAATTTTTGTTTTCTTCACGAAGCCTTTCACTGTACTTTTTCGACCTTTTTCTTAAACTTTCTAATCTGATAGATGATGATACAGATGGTCTTGTTGTCAGAGATGGATTAATTTGTGGTAGTGTGATGTTTATGGCTGCTGAACGAGGTGTCTCAGGAGGTGTATCATCTCTGAGATGTTCTTCAAAGATTATGCTGTTTCTTCAATCTCTCCCTTTGATTTCTGTTTTCGTTCATCCATTTTTTCCTAACATTTCTTTTCATTTGTTCAGACATTTCAACTACAGTATTCTTCCTTCTGTGATATATTTATCTTTATATTTTCCTTCATCATGTCTTGCGAGATCATTTCTTATGCTCCTATTATACACAAATATGTTTCACGCGACTTTCATTTCATCCAATTTTTGCTCCTGTTTTTAGAAGCTGTAAACCGAAAGAAGGTTACAATAGTCGAATCAAAAATTGCTCGAAAAACTGGTTTACACGATGTACAGTACATGTCAAGGCACAACTATTTATCGCTGTTTTAACGGGGACGACATAGGAGAGCGAAGAGAACAATGATGAATGAATTCCCACCGGCGCTGTGTTTTCTCGGCACATAAGGAGCTTTCTTCTCACTGGTTTATCACAGTCTGACGAACCAGAAAAAAGTGTTCGTATTCCCAATTTCTATTACACTGGGCATTGACGTGATTTGAGCCAAATTAACAATTGTCTCAAAAGTTGTAGCGAAAACTTGTTGTGTGTAATAGGAGCATTAGTCTTTCTCTTGTTCTCTGCATACTTTTTCTTTTTTGTTCTTTACGTTTTTCTGTAGTTTGGCTGGAAAATTTCTTTTTCTTGCTATTTTTCTTATCTTTTTGATTTTCAACTACACCTAACATTCTTTTTGACTGAGTTTGAGCTAAGGTTTGTGCACATTGGGTTACATGTGAATTTCCATATTTCTTGAACGGCATAATAAATTTCTGCAAAGAAAATAAATATATATTTTAAGTATTGTTTTTAAAAAAAGTTATTTAATTAAAAAAATACGAAACAATTTTAGTTTTGCTGTAATACAAAAATATTTTTATTTTTTTTTCTTCTGAAACTAAATTTAATTATATTTTTGCAATTATTTTTCTAAAGTGTTATGTCACCTTTTTTACATTTTACCTTTAAAACTTAAAATAAAAAAAAGACATATAGTATACATGATACCTTTTGCATTACTCTGTAAACAACACTCATAAAACTGTTCTTATTATACGAATTATGTTCTTGCATTTAAACAATGAATAGAAATGGTTAATAGTTCAGTAAAAAATAGCAAATACTGTTTTAAACAAGTTGAAACGACATTTTTATTAAATCACGAATAAAATATATTTGTAGGCTAACAAAAAAAAAAAAAAAAAAAAAAAAAAAGGAGATAAAATTTATTTATCAAATATATTTAAATTATTTTTCAATTGTATCTGTTTTTAAGATTAATTTTGAAAGTATCCACTCCGTGGAAAGAGGTGTCCACTCCGTGATCAAATGATGTCTACGGAGTGGAAGTCCACGGAGTAGACAGAATGTCTGATTTTGAATTTTAAGGAACAAAGCAACAATGTCAGGAACAATTTAACTTTAGTGTCAAATTAAGCCTTATAATCATTAATTGTAATAATAACTGGATAATAAATAATCATTATAATTACCTGTATACTTCTGACCACGGAGTGGACTGATGACATAGCCAAATAGAGGTATCACAGATGAAATCTATTTTAACAGAACGAAATAAAGCATTGAGTTCAGCACATGTAGGTGAAAACAAAGATGGCTTCCCCCTCTTTCTTCTCAGTTACACACTGGTGACAGGCAGTGCCATCTACTGAACTTTATGGGAAATTAAATAGTTGTCCACGGAGTGGATGCATTTCATTACAGACGTTTGATATAAATTAATTAAAAAAAAAAAAAAAACAAGATTCATTTTACAACTCTAAAATTTAATAAATGTATTTTTAAGGATAATTATGTCCTGCTTAAATCAAAATGTAATTAAAAAACATTAATACTAAGCTTGAAAATAATGCTATATTCTGCAGACTTCCCTTGGGGACAGTCCACGGAGTGGATATTCCAGGTTTTATCGATAGAGTTCTAAGAAAAATAAATAACAATAAAAACTTTTATAATAATATTGAACTAGAGAAAATGGTAAGAAATAGCCTAGCTGTTTTTCCTGATTAAAAATATTTTATATTTTTGAGGGTTAAGGGACATGGTTTCTTCCCCTTGTGTTGGCAATGACCCAAATATAAAAACTAGCTTATATATGTGGACTCTGCTCAGTTTTTACATCATATGTTTGTGTTAATTCATATTAATAGAAATGTATTCGTTGGGCACGGTGGCAGTCTAAAAAGCCCCACCTAACTGTCAGTTAGATACATTTACCTTATCACAATTTGTTAATTGGTTTTATAAGGTTCGAATTTTAGTTTTCATGCAATTCTGTACTATTTTAATTGCTATGATTCCATATAATGAAAGTTTATGTGAAAAAAATACTTTATTCTATCGAGTTAAGAAAATCTTAAATTTCGAATAACCCTCGGAAATTTCAAATATACAGTATTTGTGGTCTATGGTATTCAAGCCAGTATCATAAATAATATGTTAAAAGTAGTTTGACATGTTTACAGTGGAAATATACCTCAATATCGTTTGCACGAGTTTTTGAGTTATCCTGCCAAGTTAAGCAAATAGCAAATTTCGAATAACTTACGAATTTCTTAAATAAGAAAATTCGTAGTTGATGATATTTGCTCCGGTATCTGAAGAGTCCATGGTAGTTAGAAACCCCCCTTTCTCCTTCTCCATGTAATTCAATGGTATTTTTGTTTCAGTGTATTATAGGTATATTGCGTTCAAAATTAATTTTTTTCGGTTTCTATTTTTTGACTTCCACTCTTCGAATATGTTGTATTTTTTTCTTACAGAGCAATTTAAAAATAAATAAATAAGTAAATAAATAAATACTTTATTTCATTAAGCAAACTTCACGGTCTAAATTTCATTCTCGAAAAGAAGTATTTAACATTAAATAAATAAATAAATAAATGCTTCCAAAGGTAAAATATGAGATATTCAGAAAGTAGAATTGAAAAAAAAAAAAAAAAACTAAAAAAAAAAACATAATTTTTGAACGAGGTATACTGATAATACAAAAAAACAAAATGCCATGTGAAGAGAAAGGAGTATATATGGTTCCCGAAGACCCATAAATGCTATTTTAAAAACTGCCTGTAAATTGTTTAAAAAAAAAAATATATATATATAATAAAGTTTTATCTTAATGTAAATATAAGTTTCATAAATATTTTATATGACAAATATTTGCCTATATATATATATCTGTGTGTGAAATTTTCTCCATATTCTATGCACGATTTTCATTTTTGCCTTCTCTGCTGTAATTCTACAGCTCCCTTGGTTAACAGAGAAAAAAATTTGTCTTTCATACTGTTATAATATAGATATGACAGGTACGTGGTCTCAAATCAAATATAATTTATCGCAAATCTGTATGTGGAATACGTATTTTATTGTAAAATATTTTTGCAGCAAAGCGATTGTTGACTCCGTATTTAAAATAACACTTAACATAAAAAATTTCGGTTTGTATGTTTGCACATATGCTCAACTAATAACACCGAGAGCTAGGATGAAGATGATCATATAGCTGAAAAATCAAAGAATATGTATCCCGCATTTAAAAAATTAAAATCTGCGTAACTTATGTCGTAAGTAATTTGTAAATCCAGGGTTATGTCCAGAGGGAAATCTGGGTCCGTTAAAGGACCCTTTACAAAAATTTACTTCTTAAAAAAGGACCTTTCACAAAATTTTATATCTTAAAAAAGGATCCTTCACAAAACTACGTTTCCTAAAAAAGGACCCTTCACAAAAATTTTTTATGCTAGAAAAGGAACCTTCAGGAAATTTTTATACTAAAAAAGGCCCCTTCACAAAATTTCCCCCCTTAAAAAGAGAACTTTGATAAACCTATTTCATTTCCAGAACTAATCTTCCATGAAACAAACAGAATGCCTGAGTAAACGGATATGCTTTGCTGTATTTCTCCCAAAAACAGATATTCAATTTCTAATTTATAAAAGGTTTCTATGCATATACGTGAGTTTAGTTCTATAAAACTGAACTATCATTGTCTAAAATGAAACATTAATTGTAATTTTATTTTGCAAAAATCAAATTTTTCCTAGTCGAAATGTATGGAAGACCTTTTTTTTCACACTAAATTTAGATTCACAAAATTACGTATCGAATTTTTTACAATTTCACAGAAACAGGACCTTAACTGAAAAGTCTGGACAGATCTGAAATCTATACAATTTAACATAATTGTGCCAACAGTTTTAAATAGAAATCTCTGTACAATAAAGAAAAACTACTATCGTCGCCGTTGGCATTTTTCAATTAGAGCGTCTTTTCCTGTTTCTTAGCATACCTTGAAAATTATTACACACAAAAACATGAAATTGCGCAGTGTTGAACAAAAATATGTGATAAACATGATGGAATAAACTGCTTACATGTCACAACATTTTTTAAATTGATATTTAATGTTGAAATAGGTCAAAAATATCAGTTATAAAATATTTTTAACCTCAAAAACTCTTAATGGCAACCTTATCAGATTTTGCAAAAATATAACTTTCGCTGATTATAGTGTGCATTATGTAACTATGTTTTGATTTTGGAATTTTTTTTTTCCGATTTTTATTAAATATTATACATTCTTTGTATTTTTTCCCGACATGCTTCTTTGAATTGTAACTTAAGCTTAAGCTAATAAAAATATAATGCATACAACTTTTTATTTTATTTTATTTTATTTGAACACAAAAAGAAATATTTTAAACTGGTATTATTAAATTTTTATAAAAATTCTGACCTCCTAATAGCTTTAAAAATATTACTTTGATTTATTTATTATTTAAATATAAATTTCAATTAATTCAAAAGCCTTATTTTTTTCTTGAACTTTTCGTCCGCAAACTTATGGGAATACATATTTAGTTTATTTTAAATTAACTCTTTTTCTAATCAAGATAATGGTACTCAAAAAATTAGACGTCATTTACAAATCATTAACCGCTGTATATCATGGTATTTGTCAATGGTGATGATATGTTGCAAATAGTCGCCAATTGAAATATAATTTATTAAATAATTTAAACTATTTTTATTTACTTATTTTTTATTCTATTTTATTTATTTATTTATTTATTTATTATTATTTTGAAAATTCATTTAAATATAGCGACTGGCAAAGCGATCAGTACGCGCTGTGCAAGCAGTCGATTTATATACATTTCTGAGCTATGAGCGTAAGATACGCCAATAATTTAAATAGACGAAATGATCGAGAATTTCTAGTCTACACGTTTCTAGGTGCTGAAGCAGTATTCTGAATATTCTGAATATTTTGTATTGCGAGAAATTCTCGCTTGATTTTCTAGAAATGGGTAATAAACAAAGATAATAGTTGCTGAAATCCACCTTTTGTAATCGCATTTATTTTCAGAGAACTTTAAATAAATTCGCCCTCAAGAATATAGGCAAACATTCGAGAATTCTAATAGGGGTTTCCAGACCTCGCTTTCAAGATGACTAGAATTTATAAGGATGGCATGGAACTACTTTTTCTAGAGTCACAATTTCGATTTTAGGTGTCAGTTACAGAAATTTTTCTCAGTGGGGTGTTGGTGAGCAGGGGCCGGGTCCCCTAGTACATATATATATAAGTTAAAACCAGTTCTATTTTTGTTGTGTTGGTATTGTTTTGTATCTATTAATTGCTAAATTTTAAGGTTAAATTTTATTACGATATCTATCATTTAGATTTACATTTAAATTCCATCTGCTGCTTATGCGCAATAAATTTAAATGTATTTTGTTTAATATAAACAGTTTTTTTATTAATTCTACAATCTTGTTTATGTTTAATTGTATATATAATTATATATATACATAATTGTGCCAATTTGGCTTTACCATTATTATTATTATTATTATTATTATTATTATTATTTTAAGTTTACATGCACTTTGATTACAGGTGCAATTGCGCTTATTCTTATGTGTGTTATTTCAATTTTTAATCTTTTACCTTATTTGGTTATTTGTGGATATATGCTTTTACCAACTCTTTGATGTAGAATTGTTATCTATTTTTTATATATGTATATATATATATACAATGTATGTATGTGTGGGATGGTCGGTGTGTTTTATATTAAAATGAATAAACTAAAATAAAAAATACTATTTTCTATTCCATAAAATGTATGCTTTAAATATATGTGTAAAATAAAAAAATAATTTTTTAATCATTATATCATTATTATAGGTATTATTAACTTAGTTCAAATCTTCGTGTTCAAAATTGTGTTATTTCGTTAGAAACAATGTTAATTCAAAAATATTTTTTCTCTTCCACCAATTAATGTCAACCCATAATTGCATTAGGGAGAAGGAACATACTATTTAACTTTAGCATCTTTGACACAATTCTACGATGCAAACGATAAATTCCTTCAGATCTTTAATATTGTTAAGTTCGTGGTAGAATTTAATTTGAAATAGAGTAAATCTAATTAAATTAATAAGAAAATTTAAATAAATTGTTTAATTTTTTTCATTGCATCAATTATTTTATATTTTACTAGATATAAGTTAAATATTTTATTTGGAAAATATTTTTTCGTCGTATACCTAATTCAATTTTTTCTCGCTTTAACTTAGAAAACTTTTGTATCCTTGAAGTATTAAGAAATACATCAAATTAAAAATAAAAAACATTTTTTATTTAAATAGATTACTTATAAATTACAATAATTTTATTATTTTTTAAAAAACGAGATCTATTTTTTTTTTTAACAATAGTTATAACAGTATATGTGTCATTAAAATGTTAATACTCTATAAAATAAAAAAGGAAATATAATATCCAAAAATTGAGATAAAAATTTATTTATTTGTAGTCCTATTAACAATTAGAATATTTTAAAAGTAAGATGCTATTATCTAAATAAATGAAAATTCTATATTTTTTTTAGTTTTAATCTAGGTTATATCGAAGAATTCCGCTAATGAAAATGCCTTATAGGATTATGTTGATAATAGTTAAAAGACAATTGAATATAGTTTATTGAAAATTGGTGCACAAAATTGTAATTAAATTTATTACCTTAATAAAAGAAAAAGAATAAAAAAACTACTTTAAAATTGAAACATATAATAATAGGCTAATTCCGTATAATTTTGCTAAAATTTAATCTCTCTAATTTTTTTTTTTCAAACTTTCTTTCAACAAAACATATAATAATAACAACACTCCAGTTAGTTTTATTTGAATTCATAGTTAAAACTTTAATATGGGTACCCAAAATACGTTCCAACATATGAATTCGATATCGTAACGATTCGGCTTTACTAATGAAAAGTAATTCACCAAATTTATAAAAAAATATTTGTTGCCGCTAAATTGGAAAAAATTTTTCTGTTGAAATGTTTTATGAGTGTACTCAAACGGTTTCACATACTGTTATAGTGTACAAAATTTAGTATAGTAGAATTGCTTAAATCACTGCTTTCTAAATTCACGCTGTCTCTGATTTCTAAAGAAGAATTGATAAGTAGAAGTAGAAACTATTTCGATTGATTACATATTGCAATGTTTCTTTTGTAAAACTTGGCTTCAAAATAGCCGATCTTGTTGGTAGTGGCATTTTCATTCAAACTCAACAGGAGAAAATTTATCTTTGTGAAACTCACTGAGACTTCAGTTCTGTTTTTAGGAGTGAACTACTTACAATCAAAGTAGGTCTTGAGATTATTCTGAGTGAAATTAACTATGGTGATCTCTAGGTATTTGTTAACAGCCACAGATCAATGACATCTCAGTTACTGAATAATTATTAGCGGATAAAAAAAAAAAGTTATATCTTTCAGAAGTCGGAGCTCATTTCCCTTTTACATGATATTCATCTCCAATGGATCCCAACTTATGTAGATCTTTCTGGTGAGGAATACAATATTGCAAAGGAGAGATTTCAGAACTTATTTATCGATAATTTTTCTGTCAGAAAAATTCAATTTAAGAAGGATTTGTTAACCCCCGCCCAATCCCTTCTGGTATAAGGGTAGTAAGTAATGTCTATCCAACAGATAATCCTATACATCATTTCGCACCTTGTCAGCGACCACCTGAAATGCCTTTTGTTTTCTAAGTGTAAGAAAACTTAACCTCTTTGCCCAAAGTATGACAAACACCAGGCTTCTGATAAACATATCATGCACTGTTTCGGTCTTGTTTGGAAGGTAATTTATTCATCTCCCCGACTTTCTAAATATCAACGGATTCTCAGATCTGGTCTGAATCTGACAGATTAGGTTGGGGATAAAAAACAACATAACGAATTTTGAATACGTTCTTATGTAAAATTCTCATTTGAACTGTGAAGTACATACCCTCAAGTTCCAATAACATTTTCACTTCCCAATAACAAGACTTATAATAATGATACAATCACTTTAATTTTAAGAAAATTATATAGTATATTTGTTATGTTTTTAAGTACCTATTTTAGGCCTCCAACTGCTTTTTCGTTTGCTTATTCATAATTACTCTTTATTTTCGAGGTTCGTCGTATTCAGAAATCAAACCGTATCAGTTAAAGAACCAGTCTGTTTAATAGCACCATTTAAACATCTGTCGCAAATTGTTAAATTTTTATATTTACTGCTCAGATATTATTATAAAAAAAAATAATACTAATAATTTATATATTTAAAAAACAACAACTATATTTTATCATTTAAATATTTTAAATGCAACTGCAAATTTTTTGTGAAAGATAAATTTTTAAACATGAAAAATGATGTAACTTAGGCAACACTAGTATGTAATAATAATAACAAAAAAGTTTCATAACGTAACCGACACTTCGATTGAATAAATGCCATTTATATCCCAAAGATATATGTATATACATACATATTTTTTTTCTCTAAATACCTGCATAATAAGAAAAAAAAAGTAAAGCAATAAATAATAAGCTTAACGTTATTCATCTCTTTTTAATGAGAAAATTGCTTTTCAAGTTCCTTTAAAATGTATATTTTATTTAAACTTTATATATATATTTTCATATTTTATGCACCCCCCACACACACACACACACAAAAAAAAAAAGGAAGAAGTTGAAATCTTGCATAATTGTATACGATTTTTTATTTGAATGAAATTAAATTATGAATATTAACAATATATACAAATTTCGAGGCATTTAAGAATGTTAAAGGAAATAAGAGCTTAAACAGACAAGAAAAAAAAATAATCACAATTTATTTTTATTTGTAGAAAAGTGTTAAATGAAGACTTTCTATCCACTATATAAGAGGCAATGTAAAAAAAAAAAAAAAAATAGGAGAGATCCATACTTTTAATTCATTTAAAAATTAGATTCGTATTAAAATTGCGAATTTATTGTAGCATAAAATTGTAATATATATATATATTGGATTTAAAGCCAAAGAAGAATATACGACTATGTTTCTTTTATAGGAATCTCGACATTGAATTTACATTAAAATTAGAATATCTGTAATCAAGAATTTCAAATAAGATTAAGATTTAAATTCCTAAATTTAACTTGATTAGATTTCATTGAGATAATATCAATAAAACATGCATTAGATTCAATGAGAATAAATTTAATCTACTCACCCTCTGCCAGTTCCGGGACGAGTAAACACAATTAAGACCTACACACAATAACTTAGTTGACGAGAGTTGCTTCTATGAATAACTTTAATTATACATGACTCAAACTTACTTTATGTAAGTTGTATGAATATGTTGGATTCACTAATGACATTATGATTATTTCGAATAAGTTTTTATTGAATGTTCAGGGTGCCACGCAACTCTCTCGAGATTTTCGGGAAAAAAAAAAAAAAACACAAAATAAAACACTCCTGCTCAGAGGAGTTCAAAAGAGTTTAGTCCTGCGCAGGCTAGTATTCCTAAGAAAGTTTAATGTCATTATTTGGTGCTGCCATCTCTGTTTAATGATAACAGTTACTTTCAAACCAATACTCCCCTTTATCCTCCGGCGGGGGGGGGGGGCTGAGCATGGTAGACTGGTGGTTCTGTTTACGGGTCTCTTGATTATTCCCGTTGTAGTCTTCAGCATCACCACTCGAACGATTCCATCATCACCAGGATGTAGTTCCAGAATTTTAGCCATGTTCCACTGGGCTGGCTGAGTAGAGGGCTTCAAGACTACGACGAGCTGACCGGGATGCAGATGTGTAACACCTCTTTGCCATTTTGCTCTTGACTGTAGAGAAGTAAGATAGGACCTTTGTCAGGTGCTCCAAAAATTTGTCTTTAACTGCTGGAGAAGTGTCCATCTGGAAGAGAAACTTGTACAAAATTTATTAGTTTTGACTGTTAGATTGTTCAGGAAGCTGAAGAAGCGGAACTGCAATTAGAAAGTGTCCTGGGGTAAGAACCAGATAGTTATTGGGCTCGGTAGAAAGTGAGACTAAAGGATGTGAACTTAAGCACGCTTCAATAGTTGTGAGAATAGTATTAAGTTCTTCAAAAGATAGACAACTGCCTTTACAAATTTTAAGCAAATGGCGTTTCGCCAATTTCACTGAAGATTCCCATAGGCCGTCAAAGTTGGGCCCGTAAGGAGGCATAAAATTCCAATAAATTTGCCTATTTGTTAGGTGGTTTTGAGTGGCGTTTTCTATTGAAAGTTTCACTAGCTTTTTTAACTGGGCATGGGCACCAACAAAGTTGCGACCGTTATCGGAATAGATGTCTGTAGTACATCCTCGACGACTGATAAATCTTTGTAGGGAATGTAAAAAATGTTCTATGGATAAACTAGTAACTAATTCAATATGAATTGCCTTGGTGCACATGCAAATAAATATACATATATAAGATTTAAAACATATACACTTTCTTTTATGATCACACTTGAAGGAAAACCACCATATGGTGTTTTCCTTAACCTGCGGCTTATTTCTGTCGAGCTATCGACATGATAGACCAGATGTTTCTGCCTAAAGGTTGTCTGAGTGAGTAATGTCCACCGGTTGTCGGCCTGGATAGCTCAATTGGTAGAGCCTTGTCTTTGTATGTCAAATATCTGGGGTTCGACTCCCGGTCCAGGCATTATTTTCTCTCAGTCGGAAAAATAAATTTCAATAAATATGATTTTCTTTCCAATCAGTTTATTCTGTGATTTTAATATATAATATTCTTAGTTATTACTTTTTGTATAATTATTCGTTAAGATCGTTGATTTCAAAGATCTAGAAAGCTTTTTAAAATAATATTTTGAATATTTATCAAGTTTCATCGCCTGCAAATGTGAAATATCTATATTTTTCTTATTGTTAATACTTTCATTTCTTTATAACATGTCTTTGCCAGAAAATAAATAAATAAAATAAATAAATAAATAATAATAATAATAATAATAATAAATATTGTATGCTTTTTAGGGCTTTACAATTAAAATATTCTAATGTTTAAAAAATGTAAAATGTTTTTTTTTTTTACTTAAATTTTTATTCTGGGCTGTTTAGTTACAAACAAATACTCTTCTTAAAAAAAAAAAAAAAAAAAAAAAAAAAAAAGTTGCACTTCGGGAGTTGCGACAGAAGTGAAAACGTGAACAATTACGTGTGTATTTCTTGAATCGTCA
This sequence comes from Salticus scenicus, assembly GCA_963930645.1. Lineage (NCBI taxonomy): Eukaryota > Metazoa > Arthropoda > Arachnida > Araneae > Salticidae > Salticus > Salticus scenicus. Next base: position 79,864,314 of record OZ005649.1, read on the forward strand.
GGAAATATTTTATTGTGTTGGAAATACTTTTAAATGAAGTGTTTTTTTATTCATTAATATAAACTACTACTACAAAAATTATATTACAATTTTATTTAATGCGCTAACTGCAATAGAGACAGTGTCCGGAGATGAGAGAAGTCGTGTAAAGCCGCACCAGATTGTAAAAACGTGAGAAAAAGGGCGGCTTTGGCCTTTCTCACGGTTTTGTGAGGTCTAACTGGAATAGAGACAGTGTCCGAAAATGAGAGAAGTCGTGTAGAGCCGCAGCAGATTGTAAAAACGTGAGAGAAATGGCGGCTTTGGCCTTTATCACGGTTTTGTGAGGTTTAACTGCAACGTTTCCGGCTGCAATCTATAAGAGACAGTGTCCGGAAATGAGAGAAGTCGTGTAGAGCCGCACCAGATTTTAAAAACGTGAGAAAAATGGCGGCTTTGGTTTTTCTCATGGTTCTGTGAAGTCTAACTGCAACGTTTCCGGCTGCAATATTTAAGAGACTGTGTCCGGAGATGAGTGAAGTCGTGTAGAGCCGCACCCGATTGTTAAAACGTGAGAAAAATGGCGGCTTTTGCCTTTCTCACTGTTCTGTGAGGTTTAACTTCAAAAGAGACAGTGTCCGGAGATTAGAGAAGTCGTGTAGAGCCGCACCAGATTGTAAAAACGTGAGAAAAATTGCGGCTTTGGCCTTTCTCACGGTTTTGTGAGGTCTAACTGCAACGTTTCCGGCTGCAATCTTTAAGAGACAGTGTTCGGAGATGAGAGAAGTCGTGTAGAGCCGCACCAGATTGTAAAAACTTGAGAAAAATGGCAGCATTGGGCTTTCTCACGGTTTTGTGAGGTCTAACTGCAATAGAGACAGTCTCTGGAGATGACCGAAGTCGTGTAGAGCCGCACCAGATTTTAAAACAATATACAGTATATAATTACTAATACTTCACATTAGCAAGTTAATTGTATGATACATTATTTGTATCATACAAGGATGGAAAGCGTTTCGATGACGCGAATTCAATGATTTTTGTTCACCCAAAAGTTTTCACTTCAAATGGAAAGCGTCAGCTGACGATGACGGGAGTTCAAAGATTTTTCTTCACCCAAAAGTGCTCAACGCGCCTAAAGAAGTTTTCACTTAAAAAAAAAAAAAAAAAAAAAAAAAAAAAAAAAATTAAAATATCTTAGGATACTGTATAGACAACGAAGGATTTTTTTTTTCTTAATTAATTGGCATCACCTCTATTAATTACACTACGTTGAAAAAAAAAAAGAAAAAAGTTGTGGCCTTATATATATATTTTTTTAATCATTATTATTCTATGGCCATGAATTTGATTTGAAGAATGGAAAAGAATTATTTTAACACTTAAAAACAAAACTATATATATATATGGCAAATATTACCTCTAAATTTTCCCCTTGCTGCAAATGTTCATGTTTCAGAATTTTTCCCATCTGTAGCCACTCAGAAGTTATTTAACAGTTAAAATGAACCTTTCCTCCCCTACAAATCAAATTTATAGCCATAAAATTACCGAAAAGTGTTAAAAATAGGAGGACGTCCCCACAAAACGGTGGGTAATAGGACAAAATAGGGGTCATATTTGGATTCAAAGGGTCATTTTATATAAGAATTTGCAAAAATGATATTGGGGTCAACTTTTATACAGAGCAGTGTTATCTGAAAAACAGTAACTCATCGACCTTTGAGAATCGAACCCACGACCATTGTGTTATCAGCATGACGCTCTGACCAAAAGTCAAAGAAAATTTTTGAAAAGTCATAGAACATGCTAGAAAATTCTAACAAAAAGGATATTATTCTCGATTGCTTTTTAAAATATTTTGAATATTTAAAATTTTTCATTTTATTTTCAAAAATAAAATATCTATATTTTTCTTTAAAATTTTCATCTTGTTGAAACTTTTGATTTTTGTAGCATGTTTCTGTAAGAATAAATTTTTATTTTATACTTTTTAGGGCTCCACAAAAAAAAAAAAAAAAAAAAAAAAAAAAACTTCCTGTGTTAATATTTTTAACTTAACTTTTTATTTTGTAATTTTAAATAACTAAAAAAAAAAGCTTCTTAAAAAAACTCTAAAAACAATCTTAAGTTTCTGTGTCTATAAAGGAAAAATTTATTTTATCAATTGACACCTTTTTCATTAATTATCTGCAAATATTATCAAACCGGCACTTAGAGAATCAAACTCACACCATCTAATCATCTGAACCAACAAGATATATATATATATATATATATATATATATAAGCTTACATTTTCTTTAAAGCGGAGATGTCTTGTTTATTAACGTAACACGAAGACATGATGACAAAATCCAATTTCAATAAAAAGCTCCCATAAGTCAAATTTCAATGAAAAAATCTTCTGATTAAAAGAGAAAAAAAAAAACTTAAAATATATATATATATATATATATATATATATATATATATTTACTTAAATTTTCATTTTGTGCTTTTTAGTAACTTGATAAAAAGCTGTTTAAAAAGCTCTTCAAAAATTCTTAGGATACTCAGTAGACAATGAAAAATTTTCTTTTATCAATTGACACATTTTCTGTTAATTGACTGGAAAAATTAACATGTCGGCCATTCGAGGATTGAACTCACCACTCTTGCGTTGTCAGCATGACGCTCTAACAAACTGAACCAACAAAAAAATAAATGAATCGCATTTTTTTTTTTTTTTTTTTTTTTTTTTTTGTTTTGTTTATGTAGGGGCGCCTTGATTTTTAAAGTAACAGGAAGACGCGATGTCAAAACTCAAATTCAATAAAAAGCTTTTAAAAGGTAACACAGATTAATCGCCTAATATGATATCTCAAAATATTCAATTCATTCGCATGGATCAAAATTTAATGATTATATGGCTGTTGCATACGATTTAAGAAATGGTGGGTACCCTTATTTGTGTTTGGGTTAGAAAGTACAATAAAAAATATTTGGCCCATATACAGACAGATTATACCCATTTTTTTCAAAACCGTTTGATATATTAGGCTTCAGACGATAAATATGTTTAACGTATTTCCCAGAATCAATTCATATTCTACGACCAGGTTACTACAACGCACAGATGCAAAGTATAAGATTTCATTAGATATCATGGCTTAACCTTTTATGTATTGCATTATTAAACATACAAAATATATTTGAAAAAAAATTCTCTTTTTTAGTTTATTAGGAGTTTTTTATTTATTTATTTATTTATTTATTTTTTTAAATACATGCAATACAAATTATGCATATTACCTCATCATAGTCGTTAATGTTAATTTACTGAGATAGTACTTTTGTGTACCATTGCTACTTACAGGTTGAAAAAGTTTTCAGGCCATAAAAATGTCTTTGGGTAATATAGGAATTACTTATAACGCACAGGAAAATCGTGAAACATGCCCAAGAAAAATAGCTCTATGAAATTCATTCTGGAACAAAGATAGCTACTTGTTGCATCTAGTGTCATGTAAAGAGATTAAAGTGAGGTATATAAAAAAAATATATATATATATTTAAATACATCCAATACAAATTATGCATGTTACCTCACCATACTCATTAATGGTAATTTAGTGAGCTAGTACTTTAGTGTACCATTGCTATATACAGATCGAAAAAGTTTCCAGATCATTGAAAATGTGCGGAATGTATTTACATTTTATATGCTCTATAATTTTTCTAAGATTGATGATAGATTCTTGAGGTAATATAGGAATTAATTATAACGCACGTGAAAATCGCGAAACATGCCAAGGATAAACAGCTCTAAAAAATCGTTTCTGGAAAAAAAAATGGCTACATGTTGCATCTAGTACCCATGTAATGAGATTAAAGTGAGGTATATAAGTTCTGTTATTTTAAATACATTTGACATTTCTTTCATAAAATTCATTTTATATACCTTTTAAACTAATGATATTTCATTCACAATCCTTTTGCTTTTTAACGAATGATATTTTAAACTAAACTTCAGTAGATAAATGGTTAAACCACTATATCGAGTGTAAAAATAGTATTGAAATATCTTAAGTTAATATTAAGGTAGTATTTCTTAATTTTAAAAAAAAATTGTGTACAAATGATTGGTTTCGTTAGAAAATCTGAAAAATCTGTACCCATTCGTGCCTAGCGTCCCAAAATTGGAACATTTGAATTTCCATAAATTAAACAAAAAAATGATATTTATTTATTTTTTATTTATTTATTTATTTTAAACAAACATTTTACACCATTTACTATAATTAAACATAATATAGAGAAGAAAAAACAACGGTTCAATCACAAATGGATCAATATAATCTTTATTTTCTATCGTGTCTTAAAAAAAAAAAAAAAAAAAAAAAAAGTTGTTCAATAACTTTAATTAGTGAAAAAAATCGTTTTACCATTCGTCTATGCCTTCTTTAAAAACCATTAAAATAATCATTTCTGATAATCAATTTAAGTAATTTTAAAACTTAAAACAGGAATTACTTATTTTTATTGCATTATGGTAATAATAAATAAAATAAACGCATGCACAATAACAATAGTAAAGACTGTAAAATAAATTTTAAATACGATTTTTTAAAGTATGAAAACAGCTTCATTTAATTCATTTTTATCGAATATGCAACGATTTTTTATATATTTTTTTAACTCTCAATAGCACCAATCGATTTCCTATTCAAAAAATAAAATAGACACGAACGCATTGAAATTGACGACTGAAATCTGCATTGCGTGTGTTATGTATAGATTAAATACAGCCTGTGATTTGCATCAGCAGACTAAGAAAATTAGTCCTGTAATATTAAACACGCCTATAAATAGATTCTGTCATTGATTAACAGCGAATAACATCACCCTGCTACGCTTTGCCAATTATCTTAGACACGCAAGCGTGTCTTCCTTATCATACCTATGATTTGTGAGAACGAACTATTTTTGAGATAATGCTGCGAATTTCTCTATATTAATGTTCTCATCATTTCACATATATATAGCTATATTTCAGTTGTTTTAAATGTTTGTAAACCTCTTAGTATTTAATAATGCAATTTAAATTTTCAAATAATTAAAATCTAGGTAATGTCTATTTGCAGAAATCGAGAAAAAAATTAAATTGTTTTGACAAAGTATAAATTTATTTTATTTTCTTAAAGAAAACAAAATTAATATAATTTTAATTCAATAATTTTAGAAATAAAATTAATTTTCTTATTTGTTTTAGTGTAATATGAAAATCTTTGTATGATTAAATATAAAATAAAAATATATTACAATAAGTTTGGATAATGTGATATTGAAAGTGTTTAAATTTGCTTTTTAAAGTTGCCAGGTAAACCAACAAAAGTTTAAACTGTTAATGGATTGTCCGAATTCCTCTATACAAAAAAGATAAATGGTCGGAACAGGATGAATAATTAGAATAATAACTTCGACACGATATAAGTTGTTATCATGGCAATTCATTGTCATTCAAGTTACAATCATAATGTCATGTTAAAATAATAAACTCTCTATGTGTTGAAATATGTTTGAATTTCAGGAGAATATGAAAATATGAAATTTTCCACATTTCGAAAGCGAACTCTGCCAGAAAGGCCAACTGTTCCTAAAATTGTGCCAATTGTCCCTAAAAAAAAAAAAAAAAAAAAAAAAAAAGCTCTCGTCAAGACCAAAATTTTAGTTGTTCAACTAGATGTCTTGACAGTATTTATATCTATATCTATCTATCTACCTCTCTCTCTCTCTCTTGTATATATATATATATATGTACGTACAGTTTCCCACAAGTCTGTAGACATTTTAAAAATTCCTAAAAGTTCAAGAAATTAGAGTTGAACATGACTTGCGAAAATGTTATTGTCGTTAAGATAGATTTTTTTTTTTTTTTTTAAAGAAAAATTTAATCGTTAAAATTTTCATTGATAGAGGGCGTTCTGCGTGAGTAAGTCACACATTTCTTTAAAAAACTATATTTATTTGCATACAAATGTTTAAAGGCATATAAACCCTACTCTATGTGTCTTCCATCACCACAAATGGTAGTTTTCAAACGAGTTACAACACCACTCAGGGCAGCTTCAGTCGACGGTACTTATCTAAAGTAAAACATCTTCACCTACAAAGTTTTATCCGCCAAGTCTGTATTGCGATTAAAACTTCATGCATACGAAAGTAAGAGACAAAAAAAAAGAATAGACTGTGCTAATCATAAAATGGTGCAAGTTATAAGACTCGTATTTCCATATTTCTCGTTACACACCGGTGCAGCGCCCTCTATCGATGGAAAACGTAACTATATTTTTCTTTGCAAAGGAAAAAAAAAAAAAAAAAAAAAAAAACTCCTTCACGAGCATAACATTTTGGGTTAACGTTCAATTCTATCAATTTTTAAGAATTGTTAAAATGTCTACAAATTTACAGGACACCTGGTATATTAGCATATGAAAATAGAACATAGCTATAAAGACTGAGTTTGGTATTAATTTGTTATTTAAAATATTTCAAAATCAAACAGTATTTCTTGAAAAACAAAAAAAATGATATGGGGTAGGTGCTCCATTGACTAGCATACTCCAGTAATTGACATCTATCCCAAAATAATTAATAAATAAGAAAAATAATAAAATAATATATTTTACATATAAGAATTTTAACATTTTATGTCAAGCACTAGAGCATAGGGTGCTAATAACTGGTAAAATGAATAACTGGCTGTGTCAAACACTGGAACATTGAGTGGGTGTCAAATAAAAATTCATAAAAAAATTATCAAATGTATATATTTTAACATATATGTGATTCTGAATGCCTTTCATGCCATATGTACTAACTTAATATTTCTAAAAATATTTTCTGGTGACTAGATTATTAAAAACATCAGAGATTACTCTAAAAGTGCCAATCACTGGTACACTTACCCTAGTTTTAATCTGATAATATTAATAATAAATGTATGAAAACTTACAGTATCTCACAAATTACAAGTAAAAGGTTTAATTATATTTTTCCTATATATATGTATTTAATGAGAAAAAAACAAAACAATAACTTACTGTAGCATTATCGCATTCAGCCGAAACAAAATAATTCCCAACGACTAATGGACAAAAAGGTATAAATAAAGGAGAAATTTAATGATCGGTGAAATGATCTCCTACAACTAGGATGCTAAAATTAGCAACTGCCAAAGACTACACTATAGTTCGTTACATCTAACAAAGTATAAAAGAAACATATTAGATACTTTTATTAATTGGATATACGTGATTGTTTTAAATATATCATAATATTTCGGTTTGATTAAAATAAATATGAAATATACAGTATTATTTTTAAACAGGTACAAATATTTATTGTTATGTTTTATGTAAATAAATTTGATTAATTAATTATTTTATTTTAATTGAAATTCTGGCTGCCTTTTAGCATCCCCCCTCCTAATCTATGTTATAACGAACGTACACTATTTGCGACAGCCCCTTACAGGTGCATATAAATTTCATGTTTATTTGGCAACAAGTGGTGCCGCTATTTTATAAAAACATCAGTTTTGTTACGATTAGTTATATTTAGCCACATTTATTTGTTCTAGTTCTTACATTCTTATATTAAAATTATACGTAAAAATATGTTTACACCACTATTAATTTTACATCATATTATTAAAAAAATGCATGAATAAACAGTTAGAAAGTGACTTAATTATCATGAAATATAAAAGTTAATAAAAATGTAGGAGAAATATATATATATATATTATCAAAATAATTTTTATTTTATCGAAAAAGCAGTTATTTTTAAATTGCAAGAACTGAAATAAAACATCCTATTTTATTCAGTTTCAAATAACTGAATGATTCCATCATTCAGAGAGAGTTGCCATCAAAATCGATCAAGCATTTTCCTAGAAGACAAGATTTCTGCAATATATTGTCCCAGGCTAAGACCCAGTCTCAGATCCCAGGCTAACACACACTAAGGGTCTTCTATGCTAAATCTATACCAAAGAAATTTTAAGAAATGAATATATTAAGCGATGCGTGTGAATAAAATACAGCTACTGCATGTCCTTATACGGTAGAATAGATTAAAGTAAGTCCTGTCGTACTAAATTAAATTCTGTTTTGTGCAGAAACTTATATATATTACTTTTAGAGGAAAAAAAACTCAGGATTATCTTATATATATATATATATATATATATATATATATATATATATATATATATATATTTAATTTTTTAACAATTTATACTTTGAAAAAAAAAATATGTATATATATATATCATTATTAATAATATTATTTTTTAATATTACTTTTCAATTTATCAGAATAATAGTTACAATATATATATTACACTTCATATATGATAGAATACAAACAAAAAAAGAAAATATTTCACTACATACTAAGTCAATAAATACACTGAAAACTTTTATTTTTAATACAGCTAAAATTATAATACTTAATGAAGTTATAATATAGCTGTGATACCTAATAACAAACAGATAAATATAAAACCTCAACTGAAAATACGTTACAACAGATTCTTTTCATTTTTAATCTGAATGGTATCATTTCTAAGTGCATAAAATATTCGTATACTTTATGAATAAGCAGTGTATTTTAGTCTCATTATAAAGAATAAATACATACCTATGGATTTCCTAATGAAATTTTCCAGAAGAATCCAGATATTTATGGATCTTAAATGTCTTTTGACTATGCTGTGCTATCATTATGAACTAATTAGCTCTGTATTTTATTGCTGTTTATTTTCTGCAATGAGCTTCAGAATTGTATTTATGGGTATGTATTTCTGCCTAATTAGGGAAAATTTAGGCAATGTTTCTAAACCCATATAATTTATGTTTTAATTTGTTTTTCCTAACAAGTACAAAATGAAATGTCTTCTGGGAAGTTCTAAAAATGTTTTATAATTTTCGTTTTCTCTACAAACACAGAATATTAAATCTAAACAAGTTATTTTATGTTAAAATAATTTTAGGTAAATCTTGTATTGCAAGACAAAGAAAAATAAAGCTAAGAAAGAAAAAAAGAAAGCTTAATGCTTATTTAATATCGGAAGATATATTTATATTATTTTTTAACAATCCCTTATTATACAGCAAGGTTCAACAAGTTAGTTTTTAGCTCTCGTTTATAATTGATATATGTAAGGATGTATCGCTGAAAATATTTTAGCAATACGTTTTAATTATACTAGGTGGTCATAATATGGTGCAGATTTAGCACTTCTTTTTTATATAATAAATTTTGCACTAAAATTATCAAAAAAAAATTAAGAAAAACATATTAGTAAATAAAGTATCAAAAATATTTTGTTACTCATTATTGAAAGTGCTGTGCATGTAGTTCATGGACAATACACATAGGGAAACAATATTTCTAGTTTACAATATTTTCTTTTTTATGTATTTTTCCGAAATGTTCTATTATAATATACAATAATATAATATCTACAAAATTCTTAAGAATAATATTAATGTTCCCTAATTCTTGATGAACACACACACACACACAAATATATATATACACAATGCGGGAAAAAAAAAAAAAGTACATGTCCGGTTCCTTTTTTGCCATAAATTGTGCCATAAACTGTGTCGGTATTAATCAATCACAGACGACCTTTCCCTATAATATTATCATGCAGCTCGCCTCGTAGTCTTTTAGAGTAAGGCTGTATGTTCTTTCCTCTCGACAGCCAGTATTTCGATCATTTGTTAAAAGTTTGAGAAACTACATAGGTATTCCCACTCCACACCGTGGTATGAAGCTTAAAATTGAAGTGAAATATTCTGCTTTGAATCTGCTAGATAATGAGACTCTGTGATTGATGTAGCCAGAGATCTGCCAGATGATTCTACATGTAGCCACATGCAGTCATCTGACAGATGAAGCCAGAGGTCCATAATTAAACGGTTGCAGATGGCAATAAAATGTAAAAAGGGAAAGATCGTCTGTGATTGACTAACACCACGTGTCATCACTGGGTTTCGATACATTTTTATGGCGGAAACGGTAACTGACATGTAAAGTTCTTTTTCTTTTTTGGCCGCTCAAGTGTAAAGATTCTTTTTTTGCCGTTACTGTATATATATATATATATATATATATATATATATATACTAGCAGACCCGGCCACGCGTTGCTGTGACTAAGTTATACGTTGAATTATACGGCTGTAAACTATTTAGTACAGTCAAATTATTATTTACGAACAAAGACGAAAACGTTGTAGCCGATGTAAAAACCCACAGGGTTGAGATTTGAAACTTAGGTCAAAATTTGGAAGCGATTGATAAAAATTTTCGTAGTGTTGATATTAAGCACAAATTAATTTTATTGTAGGGTCCTATAAATTTTAATGGAGAAGTGATATGTATTATTTCTAATGCTACTTTGGATAAAATTGCTAAAATGACTAATATATAAATTAAATTCTATTAAAATAAAAGTATAAAAGAAACAGACGATTTTAAAATCAATTAGGAGTGAAATATAATATATGCTATAATGGATAATTTTACTATAAAATGACCTCATCATTTTAAATATTTTAAAGAGGGCAACAGCTGTAGTTATAAAAAGGAAAACAATAAGGCTAAACCAGAAAAATAAGTAAATTTGATAAATATTTTAAAACTTTAAAATTGGAAATCTTATGAAATATTGGACATTTAAAGTAAATACATGTATCATTTTAAATAGAAAAAGATTTTGGAAAAGTTTAGTGTATTTTAACGAAGTGATGAGAAGTTTTTGAGTATGTTAAAATTTTAATAGTAAATTCAAGTAATAAAGATGGGAAACATTGAGGATTAAGATAAGAATAATTATAAGATTAAAAAAAAAAAAAAAAAAAAAAAAGAAAACTTTTTATATACCATGCTTTTAAATTTTAATATAATAATAATATACTAATTAAAAGGAAAATGATAAATATTCTATCATAGTTTGAAGTCAAATTTGTTTTCAAATGTCTAAATAAAATATCTGATGTAAGATACTAATATTTTGCAGCGGAATAGATTTCATTTCTGTCATCCTTGGCGAAAAAAAAAAGAATATCGCCAAATTATCTGGCGAAAATATTTAATTCCTTTCAAAAATCATGGTTATTTTAACAACTTATATTAAAAGAGTAATGAATAATATGAAACATATTACATGTCATACATACGTACAATGAATAATACATATTACATTTCGTACAATGCATACATCTAGCATGTATATTTTTGTGTTACGCTTTTGATCACCAAATAATAATAATAATAATAATAAAAAGCCAAGGGCGACAGAGTTTTGAAATTTAAAATTAAAATTTTGTCAATTTGACAGCAAAATAATTCAATCTAACAACCGCGATAACTAATACATATCTATTCCCAAATATAAGGATTAAAATCGGGAAATAAATTTCCTCGATTTTTAATAATTTCTTACAAAAAATCCAGTGGGCAATTAACATAGGAAATCTTTTTCTTGGCTGCACAGACGGTCAGTGAGTCACAGTTCGCTTGCGTATAGAACTCATAGATATAGTATAGCATATATAGAATAGAGTGATCATTGGGGAGAAAAAGGTTATTCCTCTTCATTTGGGAAAAGACGACGTTTTTACCAAAATATGGCCGTCTTTCCCCGAGTGAATACACACGGGAATACATACTAATATTTTAGCAAATAAAATTTATGAATAATTTATTTGCTAAAGGGGAATGTAAGACTCCAGATACAGTTTCAAATTCATATTTCTTTCTTTCTTTTCTTTTTTTTTTTTTTTTCAATACCACTTAATGGCTGTTTCCAAAGCTTTTATTTATTTTTTTTTTTTTTCGGCATCAAAAATCTTTGTACGATAACATGGGGATGAGAAATCTATATATGTTACTATATCTAAGATAGAACTACATTAGCACTTTATCAATGTGTATAAAATCTTTAAATTGATTATGACGTCAATTTTCGTGAGATGCATCATTTAACTTTTTATAATTTTTTAACGTTCACGTTTGATTAAATGTATTTATTTTTATGTCGAAAGAAAATAAACACGTATTTTTATTTTATTTTATTTTATTTATTTATTTTTTTTTTTTTGGCAACAATTAAATTAATGGAACTCACAGATATTTTGGAGCAACTTTAATAAAGGTCTATAATTAACAAATAATTGCAATAAAACAATATTGTGACAATAAATTGAGATAAAAACTATCCTATCTCTCAAGTTGGACCAAATTGCACACAGTGTGCAAAATTTCATTAAAATCGGTTCCTTAGTTTAGGAGTTTACCCCGGACAAACATCGTGACACGTAATTTATATATATATACAGATATATATATATATATACATACATATATTTTAATCTAATTTTAAAATGTGTGATTTTGCTCTAATTACTCATGTTGAGGTACCTAAACACGACTATTAAAATTTTCCATCATCTGTTGATGTGTGTTAGGGCAAGTAGTCTTCTCACAATTACTAAATATTAAGTGGCATCAGGTACACTTTTTTTGCACCCACAAGTGAGGCAAGGCAAAAATTCATTATTAGAGAATAATACGTTGACCGGTAAGCGTCAAATCTCTAACTCAAAGAAACAATAATAAAATAATTTCTGTTATTAATGGTCCGTCATTTATAGTTAACACAAGTGGTCCATCAAGCCGGAGAGATAACGCGATAATGGAGACTACCGAAAATATGAAATTAAAACAATTAAACAGAATTCAAAGTCAAATCAAAACAAAAGTTACAAAAATTAACAGTTTTGTAAGGGAATTCAAGGGTGTCTCAGGATTCTAAAATAGACAGAATTACTATAGAAAAATGATTAAACGTTATCACTGAATTGAAAGATGAAATTGGTGCATTATTTAAAAAAGACATTCAAATGAATCCTGAAGAAGAAGAAACTTCATCCAGTATTGAAACAGCTTTTTTTTTTGGCTTTGAAGATCAAAGATCCGCTTTATGGGTAAGTTTTAAATTTTTACTTTCTGAAATAAATGTAATAGAGTACAATGATTCTTTAAATAATGAAAATAAGAGCAATTCTCCATCATATAATTCATATAGTGAACTTCCGCAAATTCCGTTATCGGTATTTAGTGGAAAAATAGAAGAATATCCAGCATTTATATTAAAATTTAAAAATATAATCGAAAAAAAAAATGCTAACTTAAATAATGAAGAAAAGTAATTTTATTTAAAGGCTTCGTTAAGCGAGGATATATTCAGTTATATAAAGAGCTATTAATAAATATTTGCTAAAATTGCACTTTCGTTTACATTATGCGTTTTTAACACTTTATAACATTTTTAACACTTTCCAACAAGGTTTAAAAATGTTAATGACTTTGGTTTGTCTGTCTGTCTGTCCGCGCTCGAACTCCCGTAAATATTTGTGGAATTTCTTGAAACTGATATATGTTATTCAAGTTCACTATCGGATGTTCCCTGTAGAAAATTGAGTGTATACCTTTACTGGTTTGTATACAGGGACACCCGAAAGTATTTCAAAGCATTGGGTTCTATGAGAAGTATTTCTATAAATCATATTTTCATACCTTTACTGTACACATATCTTAATGAAATTGAAATATGTGTTTCCAGTTCACTATGGGATGTTTCCTGTATAAAATGATTAAATACCACCACTGATTTATATACAGGGGCACCCGAAAGTATTTCAAAGCATTGTGTTCTATGCGAGGTATTTCCATAAATTTACTGTACACATATGTTAATGAAATTGAAACATGTTATTCAAGTTCACTATTGGATGTTCCCTGTATAAAATGGATTAAATACCATCACTCTTTTATATACAAGGATACCCAAAAGTATTCTAAAGCATTGCGTTCTACGCGAGATATTTCTATAAATCAAATTTTAATATCTTTACTTTCCACGAAGTTTTAAGAATTTGAAATATGTTATTTATATGCACAAAAGAATTAATTGCATAAAATATAGCATTATTAGCATTAGATTTACAGGGTAACACAATAATATTCTGTTATATTAAGAGCTATTAATAAAAATTTGCTGTAATTCTTTTTTCGTTTACATTAAGCGTTTTTAACCCTTTCTAACATTTTTTAAATGTGAATATGATATCAATATGTGTATCTGTCCGTCTAGCCGCGCCCTAACTCCCGTAAATATTTATAGAATTTTTTGAAACTTATATATGTTATTCATGTTCACTATCGGATGTTCCCTATTGAAAATGGAGTTTATATCTCTGCCAGTTTGTGTACAGGGACACCTGGAAGTATTTCAAAGAATTGTGTTCTATGAGAGGTATTTCTATAAACCATATTTTCATACCTTTACTGTACAATGTCTTCATGAAATTGAAATATGTTATTCAATTTCACTATCGGATGTTTCCTGTATAAAATAGATTACATACTACCACTAGTTTATGTACAGAGACACTCAAAAGTACTCCAAAGCATTGCATCCTTGGTGAGATATTTCTATAAATCAAATTTTAATAACTTTACTTTCCAGGAAGTTTTAGAAAATTGAAATATGTTATTTATATGCACAAAAGAATGCTTTGCATAGAATATAGCGTAGTTACCATTAGATTTACAGGGTTACACAAAAATATTCAGTTATATTAAAATCTATTTATAAAAAAATATTAGAATTGTACTTTCGTTTACATTAAGCGTTTTTGACACTTTCTATCATTTTTTTTTTTACTGTGAATATAATTTCAATTTGTGTATCTGTCTGACTGTTCTTCTATCCGTCTGTCTGATTTTCTGCGCTCTAATTTCCGTAAATATTTATGGAATTTCTTTAAACCTATGTATGTTATTCAAGTTCACTATGGAATGTTCCCTATTGAAAATGGAATGACTACCTCTTCTGGTTTGTGTACAGGGATACCCAAAATATTTGAAAGCATTGTGTTCTATGAGAGGAGTTTCTCTAAACCATATTTTAATACCTTTAATGTATAGAAACTTTAATGAAATTTTAATATGTTATTCAGTTCCTTATCGGATGTTTCCTATGTAAAATTGAGTACATTTCTAACTGGTTTGTGTACAGGGGCACTTGGAAGTATTCCAAAGCATTGTGTTCTATGACAGTTATTTTTATAAACTAAATTTCAATAATTTTATTTTCCACAAAGCTTAATGTAATTGAAATAAATTATTCGTATGCACAAAAGAGTGTGTCTTCTATGTAATACAGTTAGCATTAGATTTACAGGGCCACACAAAAATAATCAGTTACATTACGAGCTATTAATAAAAAATTGCTGGAATTGCACTTTTGTTTACATGAGCGTTTTAACACTTTCTTATAATTTTAGTGGGAATATGATTTCAATTTTTGAATCTGTCTGTCCGATTGTCTACCTTTCTATCTGTTTGTCTCCGGCTCCTGTCACCGTGAATATTTTGAGAATTTTTAAAAAAAATGATATACTCGAGTTCCCTGTGGAATGTTCCCTATTTAAAATGTCATTAACAGGTGCTGTACAACTAGTTTGGTTACAGGGAAACAACAACAACAACTAGAAAAAAGCCAATATATTACGTTTAAGACAGATTTTTTTTTTAGTTATATTTAAAAATCTTTCTACTATAAAAATCAAAAAAATCATTGACATGTATTATTAATATTCTAAAATATTGTTTTGTATAGATATGATATGCTTAACTTTCAGATTTACAGGGCTACAGTAAAATATTCAGAGAGATTATGAGCTGTAATTATAATCTAACGGCTGCATTTTCTTTTGCGTTAAGCCTTTTTAACACTTTCCAAAATGCCTAAGAGTAATTTTAAAATCAATTAGTCTATCTGTATGTTTTTCACTCCTTCTGTCTGTTGTGAAATAACGTAGGCAAAGAATATTAAAAGTTATTCGATACAACAACTGCGTTCAGTTGGAAAATGTTATTAATCAATGGTACTGAATGATTTTTCTTTCTTGTTTAAGTTATTAAAAGAAGGTATAATTTAAAACTCACAACGAGTGTTTCTTTTTTCAAAACGGTGCCTTTGGTTACCCAGTCACCGCAACAGATAAATTTCAAGATTTTAATGTATCAAACTCGGAACAACTCGCCGAACTAGTTTTAAATGAAAAGAAATTCGCTTCGAGCGTACGGTGATAATTTTGAACGGTGATAATTTTGAAACTTCGTAAAATAACTTCAATCCAGATGTAAAAGCAGCCGAAACCAATACGGAACTCAAGGTGAAGACTATATCATTAACCAGAGATAAAATCCAAAAATGTGTGTCAATCAACAAAAAACAATATAAGAATCTTCCACTTCATAATCAATCTCTGTTATGAATGATAATATTTCATTAAATGACATGAAAGAGGTGAAAAACCGGCCCCCCTCCACTGAAGTGTCTCTAAAGAACACTTCAAACTGTTCTTACTCAAAACCCTTTTTACGTTCATGCAGACAATCGAACAGTATACGTATATGGATTAATGATAAATTTATCATGGATAAAATCTTTTTTAATAAGTCTCATATTCAACAAACTAATTAAAATTTCATTCTGGACAGATCCTTTCCTTTTAGCATCTGACATTTCTATGTTAACTTACGATTTTTTTGACACAAAAACTCAAATTGAAAAGATTTTAAACATCAATATCACTAATTTTTGTCATATCTTAGCTTTATTTGCAGATTAGGAGATAAAGACAGACGTCAAGCGTTTGATAAGGCAAATATTAATTAATGATATAGCAAACACAAGGGTAACCTTGATTATTTACATTTACTCATTTTTTACGTACATATTTACTCATTCTGTTCTAATGTTTTATTTTTGCTTATTTATTTATTTGTTTATTTTTATTTATTTATGCAATGCTTACTGTTCTTATTTGTATGTAATCTTAAAAAATCAGTTTATATATATACATATATATTATAAAAGAAAGAAAATAAAATAAAGAAAATCGTAAATAAAAGTTAAAAATACCTTTTTATTATAAACATTTATACAAATCCAGAACTCTAACATTTGAAAAAAAAATGTGTGTGATACATTTTTGATATAATTATAATTTCTGTTGACATATAATCATCATTCATTAATTCAAATCACCTTAATTTGGGAAAAAAAAAATTATATTTTTATGGTTTATATTATTCACATTCTTGAGATAACATGCATATTTTGAAAAATAAGGTTTAACATGCGTAGTTATATATATATATATATATATATATATATATATATAACATGCTCATAAGACCGATTTGTTTACATAGTATTTTATGTGTTGGTAAATTACTTTTCTTTATATTATGTGTTATGTGCATAATGTAATGTATATAAAACGTACCGGAACGCAACTTTAAGTGTGATTTATGTGTTATTTTGGTTGCAAAATATATTATTTATAATTATTATTGTATCATGAAATATTCATATCACATTCATATAATTCATAATGTATATCATTCTTGAAATTTAAAAATTTCAAGGGCGCGTATGTTATGGCATTTCTCCCTCTCACAATTACATATATTCAGTGGCATCATGTATTCCCTTTGTTACGCCCTCTAGAGAGGCAATATAAAAATTCATTAGCAGAGAATAATACGTTGACCGGTAAGCGTCAAATGTCTAGCTCAAAGAAACATAAATAAAAATAATTGACGATATGCCAGTTGCAGCCTCTCTGTTGAGACCCAAAAAGATTTTGGGTTCCGCCTGTTTGTATGTTTGTCCGTCTGTCTGTCGCGCGATAGCGGCCGCAAAAATCACGCTATTGACTTTCAATTTAATACACATGTTCATGAGCCCTATGGAATTAGCTGTATTGTTCACGGTGTGTATTCCATTTGCCGCTCGTGTACAGGGGCACGCCAAATTGTTTCTTACATTACGGCCTATGGGAATAATTTGTATGTACAGCGATAGCGGCCGCAAAAAGCACGCTATTGACATGCTATTTGGTACAAATGTGTATGAGCCACATAGAATTAGCTGTATAATTTTTGGATGACAATTGTAGTTGTATGTTTGTAGTTGATGTACAGCGACACTCTAAAATATTTCTTACCATTACGGCCTATGGGTAGAATTTGTATGTACCGCAATGGCGGCCGCAAAAATCCTTCGATTGACGTGCAAATTGGCACACACGTTCCAGCTTTCCATATAAGTAGCTGTATAATTTTTATTGCTATATTGTTTATAAACTGTGTACAGGGACACGCCAAAATTCATAACATTACGGCGTATGGGATGAATTTCGTTTAAACGCATTTTAATATCATTACTTTGCAATGAAGAAAATGAAACTAGCGTACGTGAGTAAGATGCTTAAACTTATGTTGTTTGAAGGACCTTACAAAAGTGTTCTGACAATGCCACGTAGTCATCCAAATTATGTCAAATTCCGAACAATTATTCATGAAAAACGTAGAATAAGCTGAATAGTTTTTACTAATTTATACAATGTTTATGGTTCGCTTACAGAGACACACAAAATAATTTCGTAATATTAGAGCGTATGTAAAAATTTTTATCTAAGCACACGTTAATGCGTTAATGCTGCATTGAACATAATGGAATTAACATACATTATTAAGATGCTTAAAAGCATGTTTACTCTAAAAAAAAGGCATATGTGTAGACTAAATAATTTATTTATGATACTACACAAAATTATTCCAATGACGTACTGTAATCATCGAAATGAGTTTAACTTAGTTTGAAAGATTAGTGAGTTAGAATTAATTAGGCGTATTCTTATTATTGGGGTGTATAATAACTGTGGCTCCTTTTCCGGAATACATAAAATAATTTCGTACTATTACGGTCTACAGTCGGTATTTTGTAAAAGTGAATTTTGACATGGTTACACCCCATTTAAATATAATGAAATTTTATTAGAATTTTAAAAGCATATTTTTCTGTTGAAAATTGGGTAATTAGTTTGTTACACAAAATAATTACGATATACTATGAAAATTTTTCACATAAAATTTGGTACATATATTTATGAATTTCAGGAAAATAATAAAAAACTGTCAGTTATTAAGATTACGTGCATATGATATATAGATAGTTATAGAAATAGAGATACAGTTGGGGGGGAGGGGTTCAGCCCCCTCACTAACGTATTTGTTTATGTCGAAAGTCAGTCGAATCAATATATTTATTATATAATGAGAAATAAATAAAAATGACCTGCTGAATAATGTGTGATGCAAATAAGACGTCGAGGTTCGTCATCTGCAGATCCACTAGTTTCTGTTACTAATGGTCTATCATTTATACTTAACAATGCGTTTATGTCTTTTATCAATAAATTTTTAAATCAAATGATTATAAAAAACTGTCACATATTCTATTTTGAATGTACATAATATGGTTATAACATTTTTAAATCAATTCTAAAACATGTAACGTTAAGAAGATAGTTCTGGCAAAACTTTATTTACTTATTTATTTGCTTTTATTGTTTTAACCAGATATCAGCAGGGAAGCCCAATTTATTGTTTAAATAGAAATCATGTCTTCATAATATTTTATTGATATCAGTAAGTTAGAAAGAAAGGTTTTCCTTACACAGAAGAAAAAAACGGCACAAAGTCCACATTCAATATTCTGAATGCATATAATGAAGAAATATATCTTGTTAAATTTTAGCAATATCTGTAAAAGAAACAAAAAAAAGAGAAAAAAGTAAAAGGAAGAAATGAAGAAAAGAAGAAAAATATAATAAAATTCAAATGTTACAATCTACGTAATAAAAAAAAAGTGCAAATTCAATTTTCGGAATGTATATAATATGGAATTTCTGCTGGAACATTCTTTTTAAGATTGATAAGTTTCAACAAGTGGTGTAGGGGATTTATTTACTTTTAATTTGGAAAAATGTTCGATAATTTCTTTAAAATATTGAGAAATATTTCAAATTATTAATTTTACTACATTATTTCTCTGACATTCATTACTCTACTTTTTCTTGATTATTTTTAATCTATGTCAGAGCACATTTGTGAGTTTATATTGTGTGCAAAATCTTTAAGGTCAGAAAAAGTAACTTACGGAAAAAGAGTCTTTTTGACAGAAAAAAACAATCTTATTGAATATCTATGATTGAAACATCAGATCGTTCATATGTAACGTTTATCTTTCAGTTTTAAAAATCATAATATAGACATCAACTGTTGCTTTTAAGTATTTTGGTAAAAAAACTAATCATATAAAAAACTTTATTTAATCCTGTTGGAAACTTTAGTGCAAATAGAATTATTATTATTATTATATATATATATATATAAAAGAAAGAAAGAAAAATAAAGAAAAAAGGAAAAAACCTAGTTTTTAATAACTGGAGGGGATTTTATTATTTTTATTAAATTTAAATGCCCTGTACGTACCAATGCTATTTCTTAGATTTTTCCTTTAGTTAACGAAATTAACAATACTTTTAAGTTTTATTATTTTTTTACACATTCTTTATTTTTCCTGACTTTAAATAATGTATAAGAAGTCTTGATATACTCACCTATACATTATTGAATAATAAAAAAAAATTGTATACGACTAAAATTATATATACATTCGAACCTTGTTAACGTGAATCTAAAACTGATTAAAAAAAATTAGTTCATGTTTTCAGACGTACATGCTATCAATAACTCAAAAATAATCTTCTTGTCGAAGGTGAAAAAGGTCATGTTAAAAGTAATTCACGTTAAATGTGTTCGCTTTAACGAGGTTTTACTATATATATATATATATACACATAATATTCTATCTCTATCTCATTTAATTTCATTTCAGGGTAATTTTTCTTGTAGGTTTGTGCTATAGATTGTTATTTTGCTAAAATGCATATCAATTACAAAAAACCTACAGTTCTTTGCTCAATGTTATGAGGATAGCACTTGAAAACGTCTTGCTACCATAATGCTACAGCATTATGAGCTTATAAGCTAAAATTCAGTCATGTTCTGTTTTGGTCCGAAATTCTTTTGATCATCTCAACATTAATAGGTTCATTTCATTATATAGTTTTCCTTTTTCCCCTTAAAATAGTATCCAAGATTCAACCTTCTTTTCTTCAGAATCTAATTACACGGTACTATTTGAATTTTCAACAGGTATTGTAGTCTAATAAATTAAAGTAAGTACTAATATTAATCTTAAAAAATATATCAATTTAAGATTTCTAGTTACTTTGTTCGGCCTGTTTCTTTGGTGAATTATTTGACTGACTATTCTTCGTTATCTTTCTTTTATTTTATTATCAAAAGGATTGTATATATATATATATATATATATATATATATATATATATATATATATATATTTGTTTTGTTTTTTTATTTATCAAAATAACTGCATTATAAATTTGAAACGAAAATATTAGTTTTCAATTATATCATGAGACTTTATATTTACTTGAGTTAATTCCATAAATTCACTGCAATTTTAATTTCAAAATTTTAATTAATTTTGGGTGTTTTAAATAAGAGGGGAAAATGTATTTAAAAAATAACATATCTTATTTTTTAACTATTGTAATAAAAAAAAAAATAGCATCTGCTAAACTCATTACTCTAAAACAAAGAATAAAATTACAGACGGAATCCAACCAAAACTATTTTAAATACCAAAGTCAAATTTGCGTGTCCGACGTAAATAATGTTCCACAATTTTACATATTGTTAATCAATGATAACTCTTTACATAAGGGCGTGTTTAATGTTAAAGCAATAATAGTTTCAGCATGTTGAAGGAAATCAAGTAATATATCATCATGTAACGTGAAACACGCAATCCAATTTTCATCTACCGTGAAATTGGTCGTGTTTCAAAAGATTTCACAATCTTAGGCCGTTTTTTCATAATCACTGCATCTATTGAATTACAAAAAGAATGGGGTGTGTCAACAAAAGGGTTACTAGTGATATTTAAATATTACGACTGTGATTGTAAAAATATTAATAAATGTGTTTCCTTTATATTTATGTCAATTTATGTAGACATGTTAACCGGAAATTTTAAACCAACTTAATTTGTATAAAATATATTGTACCTAATAGTTAAACAACATTAAAAGTTAATTATATTTTTTCTGAGCATATATTGCTCATAATAGATATTATTCATAATAGATTTAACTGATGAAATCCTGTAAATTACTTCAATAAATGCGACATAAATTTCCTTTACGTATGTATCTTTAAAAACAAATTTAAAATTTACTTAATTTTTTATGTCAAATTTTCTACTTAATTTTCCTATTTTGTATAAAATATTTTACGATAATATAAAGATATATTGATTTTATTCTAAAATATAAAACTTTCAGAAACTTTCTTCTTTATATGATATATTTTTGGAGATTTTATTTTTCATATTGGACCCAATAATTATAATTCCATAAATATTCTAATGAGCCGAAATATTGTATTTTTCTACTTAAAAAAATGGTTCACTTATTTTGGTTAGTTTATAAAAATGTTTATTATTATCTTCATTTTATTACCATTAAATTTTCATATCATTTTTGGTCATAAATTAAGCTTATAAAGGGAAAAACGCAAATTCTTTGTTTCAAAATAATTGTAAATATTGCCCTTAAAAGGATTATGATTGCAACACGAATATTTCTAATGAATAATTATTCAAAAAAAAAAAAAAATGTTATTGTGAAGATATATGTTTAGTGTTGTTAATCTAATGTTAAAAAAAAAAAAAAAAAAAAAAAAAAAAAAAAAAAAAAAGTAACAAGACAAATAAATGTATGTATATATATTGCGTGAAACAGTTTATGCTAAATTAAAATTATTTATAAATATGTCTGCAAAACATTATATAAAGAACTGAGATTGTTCCTCTCATCTTAATAATCTGACAATATATAATAATAAATATTTTATAAAACATAAACCAATGCATATAGCAAACCTTTTTCAGCACTACAGACAAATGCATTTTTAATGTTAAAAAAAAAAAAAAAAAAAAAAAAAAAAAAAAATAGGAAACTTAAAAAATATCGTGCGTTTTAACTGTTTTTTTTCTAAAGTTGAAAGCGTGATAAAAAAATAAATGAATTTAAAGAAAATATCTGAATATATTGAATAACGCATTGCAGTAATCAAAGCAATTTCTTTTCTTTTGTAAAGAAATATTGCACCATATTTATTTTTTAACAGTTTATTAAAATACGGTCGTGGTTGTGAAGAGCTTTAAACACCATGAGCTTATCTTCATGGTGCTGTCCTTCGAGGAATGATATAGATAAGAAGATTTAGCATACGATTCATCAGCACGCAGGGCAAATAAGAAGTTCACTACTATCTACTAAAAACGTCTGATGCAAAATCAATATTGTGTCTAACAAAAACATTGGTCAGTACTGTTTTATTTTTATTTATTTATTTAATTTATTTAATAAAAAGAAAAAAAAAACTTTGATGCTTATACTTGCAATAAATGTCGTCTCGAATGAGTCATATTCGATAATTTCACAGCAGCAACTCACACTTTTTTACAGGGTGTCCAGAAAATGACTTACTGATTTCAGAATTAAATATCTCGAAAGCAAAGGACAATTGAGGGATGAGACAAACTGTATAGTTATTAAGAAAGCTGTAAAAAATTGATACAGGAGTTTTAAAATTAATAATAAAAATTGCCAGCAGGTGACGCTGTACACGATACAGGGTTATGGAAAATAAAATAAAAGCAGTTCTTCCGTAAGTAGTCCATAGAATCAACGCAAAATCTGTTCAAAATGTTGCACGCTAGCCATGCAAAGGTGGCGTAAAAGAACAAAATTTGTCATCACCCTCTCTAGTGTGTCACTGAAAATGGACTCACAGAAAGAGGCCGCACTGAAGAGTGACTGAGAGGTCACACTGAAAGAGGCCGCACACATTGCCTCTTCAAGCTCGTCCAGTTTCTTGGATTCTTTTCGTATTTTTTGCAGCACCATCTTTTGGCAACTTTTGTTACTATTTTTAAAATTCCTGTATCCGATTTTTACAGCTTTCGTAATAAATATACAGCTTGACTCATACCTCTATTGTACTTTGTTTTCAAGATATTTAATTTTGAAATCAGTAAGTCCTTTTCTGGACACCCTGTATATAAATGTATTATATAATGTTTTAGCTTCATGATGTCATCTCCTGGCGTATCATCTCCTCTTTTATCATTCCTTCTAGGTGTGGTCTGAGATCTCAACCAAGGGTATGCGGCGCCTGTACATCTGGAAGAAACCGTGAAGCAAGACCAGTACAAGCGTGTTCTAGAATTTCGCCTTCTGCCAAAATTCTAATTTACATGGTGACTAAAAAAAGTTTATCTGCATGATTCAGCACATTGTTTAAAAGAAATGATATTACTGTTTCCTTATCAGAAATAAAAATTATCGTTTTGCCTTAACTATAAAAGAAATATGACGTAAATCGCAAAGAAAACAGTTGGGCTACCTCCGAACAACCGATTTCTAAACGATCACGCTCAAACGACATTTAATTGAAATTCTTAATCCGGAACATTGTAGGAACCGATAATAGTATCGAGCATCAACAACAAGTGAAAATCTATTCAGATACCGAGAATAGTCTCGGAACATTGTCAGAACGGAGAATAGTATCGAACATCAACAACATATGAAAGTCTGTTCAGATACAATGTACTCACACATAAAATAAATAATTGCATGAAAGGAAAGCATCACCAATTATTTATTTTCATTAGATTTTTAATGAATATAAATATTAATGTTACAAAAATAAATAAAGAAATAGACGTAATATATTTTTATCTTAATAGGAAATTCTCATAAATTATAAAAGTATATCTACAAGAACAAGAATCTGCAGTTAAGGTAAATGACCAGATCGCTACTAAATTAGTCACGAGAAAGATTCATGAGATGATCTCGAAAAATACAAAAAGCATTTTTTAGTAAATAATAATAATAAAAAAAAAAAAAAATCCACTGAATTCCATTTACATGAAAGTCCGAAAAAGTAGAAAAAAAAATATTTATTAAATAAATAAATAAATAAAAATAAAAATGCACATAGAATATTATAATTAGAGATGAAATATGAGTTTGACATATCAACATAATAATAAAATAAAATAAAAATAAAATAAAAGTAGTAGAATTTGTGGCTAGGAATCAGTTGTATCAACCGTGAATGGATCCAGTTGGTTTGCTCACGGGGTCACCAAAGAAAAGGAGTCGTCTCTTCCTAGAAGGATCAAATTTGCGATGTCGCAGCACTACTGTAATATTACCTTCCAACTTGAGATATTAGTAAGTAGTCTATTAGTAATCTTAACAGCAACAATCGAAGAAGTTTAAGTAATTAAATTATTGTAAAATGGCATTTATGAAATCTGGTACAAAAAATTTGCAATCCCACAATTTAATGGTTTTTAACACTTTCCAACAAGGTTGAAAAGTGTTTATGACTTGGGTTTGTCTGTCTGTCTGTCCGTCTGTCTGTCTGTCTGTCCGTCCGTCTGTCCGTCTGTCTGTCCGTCTGTCTGTCCGTCCGCGCTCTAACTCCCGTAAATATTTATGGAATATCTTGAAACTGATATATGTTATTCAAGTTCACTATCGGATGTTCCCCATTGAAAATGGAGTTTATACCTCTACTGGTTTGTGTACAGGGACACCTGGAAGTATTTCAAAGCATTGTGTTCTATGAGAGGCATTTCTATAAACCATATTTCCATACCCTTACTGTACACAAATCTTAATGAAATTGAAATACGTTATTCAAGTTCACTATCGGATGTTTCCTGTATAAAATGGAGCAAATACCACCACTGATTTGTGTACAGGGACACACAAAATTATTCCAAAGCATTACGTTTTATGAGAGATATTTCTATAAACTAAATTTTAATAACATTACTTTGCTAGAAAATTTATGAAATTGAAATGTGTTATTTATAAGCACAAAAAAAATGCTTTGTGTAGCATATAGCATGATTAGCATTATATTTACAGGGTGACACAAAAATATTCAGTTATATAAAGAGCTATTAATAAATATTTGCTAAAAGTGTACTTTCGTTTACATTAAGCGTTTTTAACACTTTCTATCATTTTTAACACTTCCCAACAAGGTTCAAAAATGTTAATGACTTATCTTTGTCTGCCTGTCCGTCTCTCCGGGCTCTAATTCCCGTAAATATTTATGGAATTTCTTGAAACTGATATAGGTTATTCAATTTCACTATCGAATGTTACCTTTTGAAAATGGAGTTTATACCTTTACTGGTTTGTATACAGAGATGCATTGTGTTCTATGAGAGATATTTCTATAAATCAAATTTTAATAACTTTACTTTTCACGAAGTTTTAGGAAATTGAAATATGTTATTTATAAGCACAAAAGATTACTTTACATAGAATATAGCATGATTAGCATTAGATATACAGGGTGACACAAAAACATTCTTTTATATTAAGAGCTATTATTAAAAATTTGCTAGTATTCTACTTTCGTTTACATTAAGCGTTTTTAACACTTCCTAACATTTTTTTAAGTGTGAATATGATATTAATTTGGGTATCTATCCGTCTGTTTGTCTTTCTGTCTGCCCGCGCTCTAACTCCCGTAAATATTTATGGAATTTTTTGAAACTGATATATGTTATTCAAGTTCACTATCAGATGTTTCCTACTGAAAATGGAGTTAACTTAATTTAACTTAATGTGTTAAAGCTTTACGAACTAAAATACTGCGTCAAATCTGAATCAATACATACTTTATTATTATTATTATTTTATTCTGGCTAAAGGGTAAAAAATGTGATATAATATAAATATGACATTGAAAATGACATTCATTATATTTTCAGATAGGTTGCTATTTTAAACTTTTAATCACATTTCATTTTCATTCACATTTAAAATATCATTGTACAATATATTGCTTCATTTTGAGATATATATGTATTTTGTTTTAGGTGGGCATTGTATGAATTTTAGTATATCGGTGAATATCGGATTTAGTTGGATATCCAACATTGTGCAACATATATTTGTTTTATTAACATCAGCAGCTGATTTCGAAGTACGTCGGATCAGCCGAATTAAAGTGCATACCGGTTTACAAAATTTATAATGTTAATAAAATTGTTTTCTACAGTCTGTTCCTCAAACATTTAAATATAAATCCGCATATTGCACTTTTCAGAAAAAAAAAATAAAAAGGGTCCAACATAGAGCAATATCGGACAAGTTTGGACAAGTTTGAAAAAAAAAAAAAAAAAAAAAAAAAAAAAAAAAAGAAGGTCGATCCTTACCGATACTAGTCGACTTGATTTTTGGCCTTACTAGGCAATATATTGCTGTGTTACTAGAGTATTATGCACGCATCGTTCTTGAAAATCATTGAAAATAAATAATATTAATAATAATTAAAAAATACTTAAAAAACAAAAATTCTGCCAGTTAACAAAAGAATTACGTTTGACAAATAACGTTATACCCACAAAAATTATAATACAAAAAATATATTAGTTTTTTTTTTTTTTTTTTTTTTTTTTTTTTTTTTGACACAGATGCCTCTAGAGTTCTACAGCACACACACGGAATTTTTTATAGCTCACCAGAGAGCTTTGACAGACTCTCTAAGATTCACTGGATTATTCAATAAATTAAATTTAGAATTTATACAGTTGTGGCAGAGTATGCAACATTGCAACATATAGTAAAGAAAAATTTACATGAAAATAAAATACTATACAATTATAGAATTTTAGAAACTAGAAAAAGTATAAATTAATAAATTGAAAGTTGCATTTTATTATAGGAAAAATACATTTAATATGTATCATAATCTTTCCTAACAGTAATTCAGAAAACGCAACGATATGTGATACTCATTTACGTGATCAATGAGTTTGCGGGTAAGCCAGTGTTTGTGGATATTTTTTGCTCCCTAAATACCGTTTCATGGGTTTGAGTATGAGATTTGGGAGCAGCAACACAACTTACTAAAGCATACCAAACAACCTTGATGGTATTCGAGTAATCTAGCTGGATATTCTAAATACTAAAAAAATGTTTCGTTCTGAAGATAATTTTCCAAGATTTTAGTCCCATTGTAAATGCCTCTTTGTCATCTTCTAAAGAAGGCATCGATCTAAATTTGTCGGTATGTAGAAGGTAATTATTATTTATTGCAGCAGCATAAAGGCAAGGCATATATAAGCACCAAGGCTTAAGAGTCAAGGATATCATTTTTATAGAAATAGAAATAAAAGTTTAATCCTGGAAATCGAGGTCTCTATTTAACCCAAAGAAATATACAATCTTAAACAGAGAAACGACTTTCTTTTGTGATTCCTTTACGAATGTTTGATGGATATGGAATGATGTGGTATAACATATTATTTTCAAATAAAACAATGCCTAATACGACTTTGAAGGTTGAATCTAAACTCACTATGAAAAGAACCTTCTAATGATTAGCCGTTCAGTTCCGTACCCATCTGAGAGTTTCTTGTTTGTGACGTTATGTGATAGGCACAAAAATATCTGATTACCTTGCATAAATGTAGCTTTCTTGAAGCCTTCTAAGCACAGTAGAAGTTGGCACCAACTTTCATATGGCTCGAACAAGGGAGGCTAAGAGGATTCGAGTTTTCTGTTCTATTTCTTCGTGTATAAATCTGCAAATATTAGTGACCGGCGTTTATTGATTTTATTTTTTTAACAAGTCTACATTTTACAATGTAAATAATATGAATAAATATGTCATAAAAAAATAAATAAATAAAATAAATAAATAAAAACTGTATATTTAGCTGACTGCATTAATTGTTCATTATGCATGTGGTTCAGAATGGTACAGCATATATTATATATATATACTAGCAGACCCGGCCACGCGTTGCTGTGACTAAGTTATACGTTGAATTATACGGCTGTAAACTATTTAGTACAGTCAAATTATTATTTTCGAACAAAGACGAAAACGTTGTAGCCGATGTAAAAACTCACAGGGTTGAGATTTGAAACTTAGGTCAAAATTTGGAAGCGATTGATAAAAATTTTCGTAGTGTTGATATTAAGCACAAATTAATTTTATTGTAGGGTCCTATAAATTTTAATGGAGAAGTGATATATATTATTTCTAATGCTACTTTGGATAAAATTGCTAAAATGACTAATATGTAAATTAAATTCTATTAAAATTCTATTAAAATAAAAGTATAAAAGAAACAGACGATTTTAAAATCAATTTTTATGGAGGAGTGAAATATAATATATGCTATAATGGATAATTTTACTATAAAATGGCCTCATCATTTTAAATATTTTAAAGAGGGCAACAGCTGTAGTTATAAAAAGGAAAACAATAAGGCTAAACCAGAAAAATAAGTAAATTTGATAAATATTTTAAAACTTTAAAATTGGAAATCTTATGAAATATTGGACATTTAAAGTAAATACATGTATCATTTTAAATAGAAAAAGATTTTGGAAAAGTTTAGTGTATTTTAATGAAGTGAAGAGAAGTTTTTGAGTATGTTAAAATTTTAATAGTAAATTCAAGTTAATAAAAATGGGAAACATTGAGGATTAAGATAAGAATAATTATAAGATTTAAAAAAAAAAAAAATTATATACCATGCTTTTAAATTTTAATATGCTAATAATATACTAATTAAAAGGAAAATGATAAATATTCTATCATAGTTTGAAGTCAAATTTGTTTTCAAATGTCTAAATAAAATATCTGATGTAAGATACTAATATTTTGCAGCGGAATAGATTTCATTTCTGTCATCCTTGGCGAAAAAAAAAGAATATCGCCAAATTATCTGGCGAAAATATTTAATTCCTTTCAAAAATCATGGTTATTTTAACAAATTTAAAAAAAAAAGAATATCGCCAAATTATCTGGCGAAAATATTTAATTCCTTTCAAAAATCATGGTTATTTTAACAACTTATATTAAAAGAGTAATGAGTAATATGAAACAATATTTCGTACAATACATATTACATGTCATACATACGTACAATGAATAATACATATTACATTTCGTACAATGCATACATCTGGCATGTATATTTTCGTGTTACACTTTTGATCGCCAAATAATAATAATAATAATAAAAAAAGCCAAGGGCGACAGAGTTTTGAAATTTAAAATTAAAATTTTGTCAATTTGACAGCAAAATAATTCAATCTAACACCCGCGATAACTAATACATATCTATACCCAAATATAAGGATTAAAATCGGGAAATAAATTTCCTCGATTTTTAATAATTTCTTACAAAAAACCCAGTGGGCAATTAACATAGGAAATCTTTTTCTTGGCTGCACAGACGGTCAGTGAGTCACACTTCGCTTGCGTATAGAACTCATAGATATAGTATAGCATATATAGAATAGAGTGATCATTGGGGAGAAAAAAGTTATTCCTTTTCATTTGGGAAAAGACGACGTTTTTACCAAAATATGGCCGTCTTTCCCCGAGTGAATACACACGGGAATACATACTAATATTTTAGCAAATAAAATTTATGAATAATTTATTTGCTAAAGGGGAATGGAAGACTCCAGATACAGTTTCAAATTCATATTTCTTTCTTTCTTTTCTTTTCCTTTCTTTTTTTTTTTTTTCCCAATACCACTTAATGGCTGTTTCCAAAGCTTTTATTTATTTTATTTTTTCAGCATCAAAAATCTTTGTACGATAACATGGGGATGAGAGATCTATATATATTACTATATCTATGATAGAACTACATTAGCACTTTATCAATGTGTATAAAATCTTTAAATTGATTATGACGTCAATTTTCGTGAGATGCATAATTTAACTTTTTATAATTTTTTAACGTTCACGTTTGATTAAATGTATTTATTTTTATGTCGAAAGAAAATGAACTCGTATTTTTTTTTTTTTTTTTTTTTTTTTTTTTTTTTTTGGCAACAATTAAATTAATGGAATTCACATATATTTTGGAGCAACTTTAATAAAGGTCTATAATTAACAAATAATTGCAATAAAACAATATTGTGACAATAAATTGAGATAAAAACTATCCTATCTCTCAAGTTGGACCAAACTGCACACAGTGTGCAAAATTTCATTAAAATCGGTTCCTTAGTTTAGGAGTTTACCCCGGACAAACATCGTATATATACAGATATATATATATACATGGTGCATAGGAAAGTCCCTTTAACCTGAAAATACTTGCGAACGGAGAGTGCTACAGCCACGCAAGTGAGGTAACGGCGACTATGCTCAACCTAATGCAAACGACAGCAGCGCCCCTAGTGGCGAAATTTGGAAGTTAGCCATTGCAAATCGAAAACGAAAAGAGATAGAGCAAAATTTCCAATTAGAAATTTTTAGAGCATCAATTAATTAGTGCGAAACGATATTTGGTTCACACTTATAAGATAAATTGGCGAATGTATACCCAAAAAATATCCAAAATCGATGCACTCCATTTTGTGTAAATATTTGAAAGGAATAGCCAGAGGAAAGAAGAAATATGCACAATTTAAGAATAAATGCTATGTACTTACATCAATACATTTTGATAACATCACACACAGAAACAAAATAGGTAAACTAAACTCTAAGTCTCATAGTGATAAAAAGTTAATGTTGAGAATGTTCCAAAAGTTCGACATTGCTTACAATACGCATTTGTAATCGTGTAAGAAATTCTGCATGCACATTTCTCAGCATGGAAGGTGTTACACTATTGAAAGCATCTGTAATACGATGACGTAGATCCAGCAGACTTGTATGTGGAGTTGCATAAACCTGAACTTTTATGTAACCCCACAGGAAGAAATCCATCGAAGTCAGATCCGGTGATCGTGGAGACCATTCAATACTGCTACCATACCCAATAATATGTTGTCCAAAGCAATCTTTTAGAAAGCTTCGCACTCCAGCTGGCTGATGTGCAGGAGCACCGTCATGTTGGAACCACATGTCCCGTAATGCGGACAGGGCAATATCATCCAAAAAGTCGGGTATGATATCCTGTAATAGTTGGACATACCTCTGTCCGTTTAATGTGCCTTCGTAGAACACAGGTCCCAGTAAGCGATCCTTCTAGATACCGCCCCACACATAAATGGACCAGCGCACGAGATGTTTTGTGGATAGTCCCCACGAGGGATTTTCCTGCGCCCAGTAGTGGGCATTATGTCGGTTTAGTACTCCGGTACGCTGAAACAGTGCCTCGTCCGACCAAACAATGTTGGACAAAAAATCTGATTTATCTTCAACATTATTTAATGCCCAGTTGCACCAATCAAATCGACGCTCATTATCCCGTGGCAACAGTTCTTGCTGCAGAGTGATATGATAGGGATGTGCATGTTGACTATGCAGTATTTGCCATACTCGGGCCCGTGTTAATCCACAAGCCATGCTGATTTCTCTTGTACTGCTGTGTGGATGGGCTAGTGTATATGCCAAAATACTCTCTGGCGGTATTCGCCTACTTGCACTCACTTGTCTGCCAGAACGCGGACGAATTTTAGTGCTTCCTGTCTCCATGAGCCGTCGCACTACATTTGCGATGGTAACTGCAATTGGATGTGGCCCTCCTGGAAAACGAACGGCATACTCTCATGAAGCACGTTTCGTTGAAATTCACCATAAATAAGCACCATTTCGCAATATTGAAAGTTAGTGAAGCTTGACATTCTCACACAGCTCCAAAATTCTAAATCCAAACGTTTATTTTTAAGAAATGTATCTTTTGTAGGATCTCATTTATTTAGGATCATTCAAAATTCCATTTGTTTTGTCACTTTCAAAAAAGAACACATATTTTCTACCCGCCATTAGGCAACGATTGAAATTGCCACAACACAGAAAATTAAATTTTTAAAATGAAAGCGCTCGCATATTAGGAATAAAATTATCGTCTGTCATCAAGAACTTTATGGTATGACATTATGTTGTTTATATCAAGCGAGCGCCAACACCTTTTAAACTAAAATTTTAAATGCATTGGAAATTAAAGTTTTCAGACATTACAGTACAGTACAAAGTCACAAACTGAATTTTCTCACTGCTACATTTCCATAATGTGAATATGTGGAGTAGAACAGTCGCGCATAGATTACGGACATTTTTGGGTACACAGGCGCCAATTTATCTTATCCGTGTGAACCAGATATCGTTTCGAACTAATTAATTGATGTTCTAAAACTTTCTAATTGGAAATTTTGCTCTATCTCTTTTCGTTTTCGATTTGCAATGGCTAACTTCCAAATTTTGCCACTAGGGGCGCAGCCGTCGTTTGCATTAGGTCGGGCATAGTCACTTTACTACACCGTTACCTCACTTGCGTGACTGTAGCACTCTCCGTTTGCAAGTATTTTCTGGTTAAGGGGACTCTCCTATGCACCCTGTATGTATATATATATATATAGATAGATAGATAGATAGATAGATAGATAGACAGATTTTTTTTTTCATTTATATATAAGATATATTTTTTATTAATGATATTTTACGAATATTTTTTAATTCTCATTTCTATGATATACTAAAATTTTACCAAATTTTAAGAATGGGATTATAGTATGAAAACAATGGCTCAAAAAACACTAATTTTTTAGTTTCATTTTTTGAAAATTTATGAGGAAATAATTGAATATTATTATTTAAATAATTTTTAAATAATCTGTTATCATTTAAAAAGAAATGTACGGTAATAAGTAGTTATTATTTTAAGTAAAACAGAAGTAGTTCATTATTATTATTATTATTATTATTATTATTATTATTATTATTGGTACCCTGAATAAGCACAATTTTTTTTTTTTAAAAATTGCTTTAAAATTTATTTTCATTTTTAACCCTCAATATGCATAAATCTTAGTTATTAAGCAAAATAATTTTTATAAGAAAAACCTAATATTTCTACAATTAAAGAACTATTTATACTTAGTTATATTTAAAATATACATTATTACGAAAATATGTATATTTATTGATAATTTAAAAACCATTAATCAATATCAATATTTAAAAAAAAATAATAATAATATAAAGTACATTTAAAAACGTTTTTGAACATACTTCCTTTTAAACTAGCTTTAAAAAATTTAGTTATTTTTTCCATAATAAAAATGCTTCTTTACAAAAATCTTTCAAATAATTCTTTTTAAAAATGCGAAAGCTAACTTAATGACTTTTGCTTTCTCATTAAAAAACGATTTATCATTCCTTGTTAATAACAGAGTTGTTTCTGATTGTTTATATGATTACGATAAGATAAGCAATTATCTGTTTTTCTTCGTAGTACAAAGAACAAAAGAGATTTTGATAAGAAAATGTTCTTAGTAATTGATTTACGATATTTTAATCAGGAAAGAGTGATATTTTCTTTTCTAAGTAAAAGTAAATTGTTTTAATACAAATATATTAAAATGACAGTTTATTATTGTTGTATGATTTATGTAAGAATACTATTTATAGTACTTATTTTCAGTAAAATTATATGAAATTATTAATTATTAGAGGAAAATTTTAATTTTAAATTATGTTAAACAAAAAAGGGAAAATATCGTTTCCTAATATTTTCTTCAATGGAATTAGCAGATTTATAGTACTTAAATTTATTTGGTACCAAAATTTCTATAACTTTTGTAAAAATTTTAGCCTTAGAAGAGTGAAACTTTAGTGTAAAGAATAATGCCTGTCAAAAAACAGAATGTGTATGAAGAATATATCTATATACAGGGTGTTTTATAATGGACCTCCTAATTTTGAAATGATATAACTGCGAAATAGGGAAAGATACAAAAATGAAGACATTGTTATATTGAAAGACAGGTATGGAATTTTCTATATGAATAAATTATGAATATTTTTCTGGTCGGAACACATATGGTATTAAATTATTATTAAAATCATCGCCTTGTCATCGTCAGACTTTTAAGAATGCACAATAAAAACGTGTTGCTCTAAGAAATACGACACGACGTTTTTCAATATCCTATAATAACTGATGCGATAAAATTCCCCTACACATGTCAGCAGTGAAAGAAGCTGACGAATGAAATTTATGCACTTTTAAAACTATATACGTTCGTGGCAGAGCCTCTTATTAGCCAATCTCAAAATTACAAGACTTCGGAAGAACAAAAGTGCGAATCGTGGTTTGTTAGAAAGAACTAAGTCTATACTGAACGAAAGCAAATTGCCATCTTATTTTTGGGCTGAAAGTATAAATTTTATTATGCAGGTGTCTAATGTAAAATCATGTATTATGTACTTACATAAGGTGTCTAATGTAAATACAGGTAAAGTCCTTTACTGTAAAATCATGTAAAAGAAAAGCAAAAACATCTGTTGAAATATGGACAGGTAAAAATCCTAAAATAAATAATAATAATAATAAAAGATTTCTTACATAGTTCAATATTCTTAAATTTAAAATCCTAGGAAAATATGGAATAATGTCAGGACATTCAAGGGAAAGAAATTTCACAGGATTTATGATTTAGATTCTAAAGAGAGGTCAATTAAATTCAACGAATCGTTAAAAAGCAGCATATCTTTGGGGAAAAAAAGTATCTGTGCAGGATATTGAATCTGCCTATAATACTTGTGCGAAAAAATAGACAAAATAATAAAAAAAAGAACAAAAAATCTAATTT
Organism: Salticus scenicus; assembly: GCA_963930645.1. Classification (NCBI taxonomy): domain Eukaryota; kingdom Metazoa; phylum Arthropoda; class Arachnida; order Araneae; family Salticidae; genus Salticus; species Salticus scenicus. Next base: position 79,900,054 of record OZ005649.1, read on the forward strand.
GGAAATTTCTGATGAGATAAAAAAGGAAAACAAACATTCATTATAGCCGAATAATAACCAAGACAGCTTTTCCCGACCCGATGACAGCGAGGCAGACATGAATGAAAAAATAAACTGGAGTAATTTCAAATAGGAAGGAGTGAGCGAAGAAAAAAATAAACAAATATGGGCTAATTTTACAGAAAATGTTCCGTGTAAGTACTTAGGAGCAAAATATAATATTAATTGGCATAATTGGGAAATTGCAATGCAAAATTAACTGAATTCTTTAAATAAACATAATCTATAGAAAATTATTGATGAATCAGAAAATATTAAATTAATAAAATTAAACGAAGTTATTCTATGAAAGAAAATAGTTATGGAGAAATTAAATTTAAAGCTTGAATGTAATCAGCGGATTATAATTAAATTTGAACATTGATTTTTCAGAATCATTTACACCTGTTGTTGCATAGAATCATCTGTCTACTAATTGCCCTCACTGTTTATTAAAAATTATTTCTTTTGCTTTTTAAATGTAAAAACTGCTTTTTATATATATGTACTGAATTAAAAAGTAAGCAGTACATACTACTCCTATTTTTTTTTTCGAAAAATCAGAAGGTGATGGAAGGATATGTAAATTAAGAATAAGTCTTTATAGTTTACCCCTGTCGAGGAGAAATTGTTAAAAAAAAAAAAAAAAATCTGATTTACAAAAAATTATATCTGTTTAATTGGCTTCAGATAATTCTATGTTTATTAAAATAGATTGTAATAATTTTCTTATTTTGTGTATTTATATGGAGGATATATGTATGAAAATGTTTTGCAATAATCAAAAAAATTATGAAAATATTGTTTCTAAATAAAAAATGTACACTGGTGTTCAAAATGAAAGCACCAACCTATTTTCTCGTTTTACTCTTTTGTGCATAAATTTTAAACAAATAGATATATAGACACAAAATTTGTATGGCATGGTTGCTATTATATCATTAATCAAATTTGAAAAGTCAACTTTTGAAAACTAATAATTTTTCGAACTTATAATTATTCAATTTTTTTCAAAAGTAAGTTTTGGAAAAAAGTGAAAAAGTTTAACAATTTTAGAAAAGAAAACTTAAGGAAAAATAGTGTGAAGGATACATTACAGATATAAATATCAAATATCAAATTAAATCCCGATTTTTCTTTTTGTATTCAGTTTTCCTTTACTTTTATAACGGACTTTTTGAAAAAAATGTAATTACTAATTTGTAAACTATGATCATCACCCGAATAATAAAAATTTCGATAAATAATTTTATAATGAACGTGTTATCCCATTTTCATGTTTGTATGCATATATATATTTTCTAATTTATTCGCATGTGAAAGAAAGAAGAAAAAAGAAGAAACAGAAAAATGAATACAGGAGGAAAAATCTAGTTTCAATCTAACACATGGATGCATCTGCATCTTCACCTACCTCTACTTATGACCACTTTTCATCAAGTTTTTCTTTCCAAAATTGTTGAAATTTTTCTTTTTCTTTTCCAAAGCTTATTTTTGAGAAAAACTGAATAATAATCAGTTTAGAAATCATTGTTTATACTGAAATTATATAAAATTCAAATAATAATATGATAACGAACATGCTTTCCAAATTTTATGTTTATGTGTTTATTTGTTTAAAAATTATAAGCAAAAGAAGAAACTGGGAAACGTTGTTGTTTTAATTTTGAACACCATAGTGTATTTCAGTTGCATTAAAATATTAGTTCTTAATTCTATATATAGAAATTGGCGATTATAATAGTATTTTTTTTATCGCAAACAGTACATTAAATCATTACTAATTAAACATGATGTTGATGAATGTTGAAATGTGAAATATTTAATTGTCAAAAAAGAAGATAAAAATTTTCCATCTTCAAATGAAATAACTGATGTAAGAATGCATGAAAAACTACTTGGAGAATCATTATATTTATCTTAATAGAACGCGTACAGATATATTATTTGTAACCACTTATTTGTCATAGTTTAATTATAAACCAGAAAAAGGCATTTTATAGTAGCTAAAATAGTTCTAAGATATTAGAAGGTTACAATAGATTAAAAAAAATATTTTATAGCAATGAATTTGGATTTTTAAATATTTTTTCTGATGCAAGTTGTTAAAATGAAAAATATAGTAAATCATTTTCTGTAAGAGTAATGATACTGTGTTATTCGGCTCCGATAATCAAGCAGCTATACAATCGATCTATTATGTCAGATCATCTAATAATTCCCGCACACGTATTTAAGATTCCATTTTGTTAAAGACTGATTAAAGAGCATTGTGATCGGACTATAAAATATTCAAATATAATTTTTAATTTAAGATTTTTTTTTAACATAATCTGTTAGGGAAGATAAATTGCATTATACTATGAAAAATATTTCATTAATTTCACAATTTTACTTATTTTTATGTCTATTTTGTATTACATTATATGTTTTTGTGTTTTGCTTTTATGTACTGATTGAAAATGTATAACTCGCAAGAGAGGTGTGTTGGGAAACGTAGCGAGCGATGTATTTTAAAAGGAATGTTGATTACTTAATTACGCCTACGCGTTACGATATCTCCCAACATATATGTTATATATATCAGTCATGTATAAGTGCAATGAATGCCGCATGTATGATAATACTTTAGCAAAAATAAGTTGACCCAAACTGGATAATTATCGCTATTATACAGCATTTTTAAATATCTGACTTGTTTTACACTTAATTATTTTATGTAAAAGGAGGTTATGTGATGGACACAGAACACTAGTTTGTAGAACGTTTAATTTTAAAAATTATATTTTACAATAAAAAGAAGTGTATAATATTGTTTGGGCTCATCTCCATATGAAATATTTAAAATGAATTGAAATGGGATATATTTATTTTAAAAAAAATGGTGCGTTTTGAAATATATTTTATATGTATATATATATATATATTATATTAATGATGCATAATAATTAATATTATATTTCGTTCCAGTTTTTTTCATAAATAATATTTTTCTTTTCTTGAACCTCAATGATTTAACCCTTAATTTGCCATTTACGTAATCAAGTCATCATTTCATTTTAAAGATATCTATGTTTTAAATAATTTACTATAATTGAATAAAGAACTGTTCTGCACGTTTTCCAAAATGTTTCTGGTGTAAAACAGTCTTATGTAAGTAATAAACTTCAGTTGTAACTAATGGGGTACGTATTTTGAATATATACAAACATTTATCCTGTAAAATCATTCAAAATTTCTTAACGTGTTTGATATACTACTTCAATGATTAGACAAATCTTGCAAGTAATACCAAGTATTTAAATACTATCACTTTTAGAACATTAATGGCGATAAATTTTACAATCTCAATTTAACATACATAAAATTCATTTTTTCATGTAATCTTAAATTCAGTATTTTTAGTTTACCTTTTACATTTATTTGTTTTACGACTAGTTCGATAAAATAATTATAATATCACAACATTATATAGTAAATGTATTTTTATATTTTAATCACATTAAAAACTGAGATAGATAATATACATTAAAAATATATATTTTAAAATATTAAAAACACAAAAACATAAATTTAAACGTTTCGAGCCTATTACAGGCTCCTCATCAGTAAAAACATCAAGTGCAAATGATGAGATGAACAACAGACTTTATGTGAGTACAACTTATTCATCAGGAACTGCGCATGCCTCATTAAGTGGAGAAAAATGTTGATTTGTGTACCAGCCCTCCAGGAAAATTCTTGAGTGATAATTTAAACAACTAGATACGATTATTTTAGTATTGTTAAAATCAGGTAAATGGTCAGTTTCTATGGCATGTTGTACTATTTTTGAATGTATATCACGGTTTTTGAAATTTGTTTTATGTTCCTTAATTCGAGTATCAAGAGAACGGCCAGTTTGACCAATATAAACTGAACTACAAGATTTACAAGGGATATTATAAACAACACCTGTACGGGAAAAAGGGGGGATAATAGTTTTAAAATTTGAAAGGAAATTACGAATTAGAAATTGAGGTTTATAGGAAACAGATAAATTAACAGTGCGTAAAACTTTGGCAATAGATTGAGAAATATTTTTATAGTAAGGAATAGTAACAAACGATTTAGGTGAATTAGATGAATCAGTTTTATGATTATCCTTATTAAAATCATACTCTTTTAATTTTCTTTTAAGCCAGCGAGAGGGATAATTATTACGCTTTAAGTACGAAAAAATCCTTTTCAATTCCAACTGGAAAAGTTCATCGGTACTGCAATATAATTTTGCGCGGTGAAGTAACGTATGGAAAACAGCAGATTTATGTGAAGAAGGGTTAACTGAATTAAAATTTAAATATTGGCCTGAAAATGTAGGTTTCCTATAAACAGAAGTAACAAATTTAAAATAAGTATCAGAAGATGAACGCTCAATTAAAATATCTAAGAAAGGGAGTTCATTATCTTTTTCTTGATCTAAGGTAAACTGAATTGAAGGATTAACGGAATTAGCATATTTAAGAATATCAGAAACATAATGATTATCAGTGATTATAAAAACATCGTCCGCATATCTACGCCAAAAATAATTTTTTTTATGTAAATGAGTATTAATTTGATTTTCAATAAACTGCATGACTATTTCTGCAACTCTAACTGAAATGGGGGAGCCCATAGCAGTGCCATTGATTTGTCGGTAATAAGAATTATTAAAACTAAAACAGTTGGAAGTTAAACAAAAAGAAATAAGTTCAATTAAAGTATCAGTATCTAAATAATTGTTGAAAGAAATGTTATCGCAAGATTTTCGAATAATATCACAAGCATAAGGGATAGGGATAGATGTGAACTGAGAAACAACATCAAGTGAAATCATTAAACTATCAGAGGGAACATTACTTTGTTTTAAATCATCAAGAAAGCTATAAGCAGAAAGTATACTAAACTGGGAATTCAATGTAAAAGGTTTACGATAATCAGACAGAAAACGAGATAAATTATACAGTGGGGATTTAGAATAATCTATTATTGGACGAAGAGGAGAATCTGGTTTGTGTATCTTTGGTACTCTCTAAAATATGAAGAGTGAGATCTGACTCTAAAAGAGTGGCATATCACTCTTTGAACATGCCAAAATGGAGCAAACCTCTTAAGAGTGAGATGTCTCTTTTCGAAAGAGTGAGATTTCTCTCTCTTTATTAAGAGTGAGATTATTCCGAGTATTTCAAAGAATATGACTGTTTATTTTTCTTAAAAGTATATGGATACGCTAGACGGTATCTTCTACCAATTTCCTTTTTTTTTTTTTTTTTTTTCCCATATTTCCTTTGGATTTGCGAGGAATCGAACCGTAGCCGTCTTCGTGGCAGGCGAGTGTCTTACCACTGAACCACTGGAGACACGAAGCATTTGCTTAATTTACAGTGGTAAATCATTCACATAAGAGGTTAATCGCATTTATAAACTTTTACTTCATTTATTAAAAATATAAAATTACAGAATTCTAATGTACATTTTAAAATTAAAGTTAGAATTGCTTTAAATTACTAAAATTAGAATTATTTTTAATTTAATAAAATTAGAATTATTTTTAATTTAATAAAATTAGAATTATTTCTTAAATCAAAATGTATACTTGAAAAGAAATTCCCTAAGAAAAATAGTTATTTTACATGTAGCTTAGGGGAAAAGAAAAATTCTTGAGTGTGCATGTTTAAAAAAAAAAAAAAAAAAGTTAAATATTTACGACAAATCTACACAGTTTCTTGAAAAACGCGTCTGTTCAGGAGTATTAAATCTCGCTGATGATTTAAATTTTTAGTAAAATATTATAGCCAGCTTTTTTAGTGTTTCACATGTGTTAAGCATCAATGAATATAATAAAAATATAAATTCCTATTATGCTTTTAAGATGTTATGCATTAAGTATTTGCATTGATATTTTCTTTTATACCTTATATATTTCCAAATAAAACTCCTTGCTTTCATTACGAATTTCCATAACTTTCTTATGATATTTGATTCTTTACTAATAACACTTCAATTTTATCAATCGTATAAAAAAAATATATTTACCAAAACAGCTTTAAACATAATTATTTACTTTTTTTATACTCAAATAAATTCAATAATTTCTGTTAAACAAATCACATGCATGAGATTACCGAGAAATTGTCTTTCATATTTCGTTCAAAATCTGGTAAGTAGATGGCGCCAGCAAATCTTCACTCTTCAGCAGGTTGATCTTGCAATTGATGATGACTTCATTCTTTGTGACAGAGTGACTAGAAGTCTCTCTTTCGAGAAAAGTGAGAAATGTCACATTTTCAAGAGTGACAATAGTATTTTCTCACTTTAATTCGTGTCAAAATAATGGTCACTATTTTAAGGAGTGAGATTCCCACTCCAGAAATTTTAGAGAGTAAGCCATAGAAAATAGGTGCTGAACCGGAGTAACATCTTAAAGTTTTAGCTGTAGAAGAGTCAAATAATTCAAGTTTTTCAAATTTACTAATTAAACTGTTCAATTTTCTCTGGATGGCAGGGGTATTATCATTATTTAGCTGTTTATATGTAGAATTATCATTTAATAAAGTTAAAGCTTTCTTTTCATAATCATGCCTATCCAGAATAACTGTAACACGGCCTTTATCTGCACGAGTAACAGCAATTGAAGGATCACTTGACAACTGTTTCAGGATCTTTACTTCGGACTTAAAGCGTAATAATTATCCCTCTCGCTGGCTTAAAAGAAAATTAAAAGAGTATGATTTTAATAAGGATAATCATAAAACTAATTCATCTAATTCACCTAAATCGTTTGTTACTATTCCTTACTATAAAAATATTTCTCAATCTATTGCCAAAGTTTTACGCACTGTTAATTTATCTGTTTCCTATAAACCTCAATTTCTAATTCGTAATTTCCTTTCAAATTTTAAAACTGTTATCCCCACTTTTTCCCGTACAGGTGTTGTTTATAATATCCCTTGTAAATCTTGTAGTTCAGTTTATATTGGTCAAACTGGCCGTTCTCTTGATACTCGAATTAAGGAACATAAAACAAATTTCAAAAACCGTGATATACATTCAAAAATAGTACAACATGCCATAGAAACTGACCATTTACCTGATTTTAACAATACTAAAATAATCGTATCTAATTGTTTAAATTATCACTCAAGAATTTTCCTGGAGAGCTGGTACACAAATCAACATTTTTCTCCACTTAATGAGGCATGCGCAGTTCCTGATGAATACGTTGTACTCATATAAAGTCTGTTGTTCATCTCATCATTTGCACTTGATGTTTTTACTGATGAGGAGCCTGTAATAGGCTCGAAACGTTTAAATTTATGTTTTTGTGTTTTTAATATTTTAAAATATATATTTTTAATGTATATTATCTGTCTCAGTTTTTAATGTGATTAAAATATAATTTTACTACGAGACGTAATGATTTTTAAATATTTTATAAATGTATTTTATTTTAATAATTATCAATTATGACTACAGTAAGGAATATAAAGTTAAGTTAAAAACACCGGAAAAACAAAAATATATTTGTAATTAAAAATGAAGCATACGTGAAGCACGCATAATCGCTTATAATATATCAATAAGTTTTGACCTTGAATATCTTTATATTAAGCAAAGCTTCATTAACTTTAAAATAATACTTATCATATGTAATTATCCAAGTCAAACACACGTGGTAAAGTAATTTTTATTAATCCGCAATACAAGCTATCCATACGGCAACGTAAAATTTATATGTTAGAACGACAATTGAAGATGTAATCTTTAGAAGGGTGTGGCTTGTTTCTGCACGCTATCATTTTTGAATGACAGCATAGGTTCAAGAAAAAGATAGTTCGTAATTATTTTAATACTTTAACAACTTCTGAATCTTGAATTCATTTATAGTACATATTTAAAAAAAAAGGCGAAATGATTAAAAAAATACTGTAGAGCAATTTTCACAGTGAACATTCACAGTCTTTACAAAAATACGTTATACGTAATTACATTGTTCAATAACAATATTATCATTATTTCTTTCCGAACACTATAATGAGGAAAGTATTGTAATCATGTGAAAAATCCGAATTCGAGGTTTTGATGTTTCTATACGTTTCGAGGTCCCTAGAGTCCGTTTTCACTCTTTTTACGATGATGTATGTATGTATGTGTGTGTATGTGTGTATGTATGTGTATGTGTGTATGTCTGTGAGTGAACACGCTAGCGTCTAAACGCTTTGTTCGAATAAGCTGAAAGTTGGTGCATATATTATAAGTCAGCATAGTACGAACCCTATAGATTTTGGTGAAACTAGCACTTGTAGTTTTTTTACAGGGACACAAAGAAAAATTCTTTACAATTATGGTCTATGGGACCAAAATCTGAAAAGTGCGATAGCATCTAAACGCCTTCTTCAATTGTAGGAAACATTTATACACATATTATAGGTCACAGTTACTCTATCTGTATAGAGTTTGGAGAATCTGGCACTTACAGTTTTTTTACAGGGGCACAAAGAAAAATTGTTTATCATTATGGCCTATGGGGCCAAATATTTAAAAGTGCGATAGCGCCTAAGCGCTTATTTAATCTGAACAAAAAATTTGTACACATGTTATAGGTCACAGTTGCACGAACTGTATAGATTTTGGTGAATTTAGCACTTACAGATTTTTTACAGGGACACAAAGAAAAATTCTTTATCATTATGGCCTGTGGGGCCAAATTTTTACTTTCTTCTATATTCAATAGAAGAAAGTATTCGATTCGTAAAAATTTTCGAACCTCGGGTTTTTGATGGATTTGCACGTTTTGAGAGCTGTAGAACATGATTTAACCATTTTTAGAAAATGTCTGTCTGTTTGTCTGTCAGTTTCTGCGTGGATGTAACAAACTTTTGTGGCAACTGTATCTCAGGAACTACTTCACAGAATTTCATGCAAATTGGTATGTAGTTGCACCTTGACATAAATTAGTTCCTATCAACTTTTCGTAAAAATTGTCTAACAGGTTGCGTTGCCATCCCGCTTTTTCTAAATTTTTAACATGGTGGTATAGTACAAAATTTTGTATAAATGTGCATAAAGAAAATTGTTTTTTAATAATCATTATGAAATTTACCAGAATTATTTATAATACTGAAAAAAATTATTTGTATGTGTACGAGCCTCGCCTCCCTCCTCCTGGGGGGGGGGGATACCCCCTCGAGGGGAGTAAATTTTCATGATGGGTATCTTTCAAAAGAGCTCGCCAGTACCTTTAAAACGAATGGTTGAACCTATTTTAATAAATTATTTTTACTGAGTGAATTTGTATAGGAAAATATAGAAGAAAGGCATGTGGTGGCCACAACATACTAGTTAAAAGTGCGATAGCATCTAAACGCCTTATTCAATTGAGCTGAAAATTTATATGAATATTATAAATCACTGTTGCACTAACGATAAGCACTTTGGTGAATCTAGCATTTATAGGTTTTTTACAGGGACACAACGAAAATTCTTTATCATTATGATCTATGGGCTCAAAGTTCAGTAGCGTTCAATAAAACATCGTGTAATATATGGAGAAAAATACTCAAACACTTTATTATGGTTTTATCTCTTTTGTTTTTTAACAACTCACTTTATCTACAAAACTGTTAATTACTCAATGTTCGGAAAATCGAGTGGAGTCACTTCAGATTTTTTTTTTTTTTTAACCTGCATTTGCAGTCTACATAAATCCTGATTTTTGGGGTCGCACTATGTCGCAGCTTCGACATCACTATTTACGGATTTTTATATTTATATAACTGAAGAAAATTATCACAAAATACTGTTATGTGAATCTACATATGGCAGTATTTAAACACCTGTAAAAAATATAATGTAAAAATATTCATAAAAAATTATAAGAGTTGTAATTAAATCAATACTAAATAGAATTTTTTTTTATTAAAATGGACAAAATATACATATATTTTTCATATAATAATTGCAAAAAAAAAAAAAAAAAAAATCATGTCAAAAGAAATATATTTGTTGAAACAGGGAACAAGTATGCAGAATTTAATTTCGAATATTTTAAATAATAGAAGTATTAAAAATTATATATATATATATATATAAATTTCGATTTTCGATTTTTTTTCTTTTTTTTAATATTAAATCCGTTTGAGCATTTGGTAAACCCATGTGTTTGATTACAGAAAACGCGCATCGAATAACTGTCAAAACGTAATTAATAATACATATATCGTTATTACAAAGACGTAAATATATATATATATATATATATATATACCGGGTGATCCAAAAGTCAGGACAAACTTTAAAAATGAATAATTCGAAAACGAATCAAGATACAAAGATACGGTTTTCACCAAACGGATGAAAAAGAAACCGGGTTTTGTGTGGCAACGAAAAAAAATTAGTTCTGTTGGCGACCAACAGATGGCGCTATAGTGTTTTATTTCACCAAAAATGATTTACAAATGAAAAACGTATTGATAACTTACAAGTCAGCTTAATTACAGTTAATTAGTACTACTACAATAACATGTCAATGTGCTGTCCATCATTCAGAAATCAGCTGTGAGACGATTCACCACACCGTTCACAGGATTTTGTAGCATTTCTTGCGTTATGGCAGACACATTTTGGCGGATGTCATCTTTCAGTGCTTCTAGTGTTTCCGGTTGGTCGCGGTACACTTTGGACTTCAAGAATCCCCACAGCCAAAAGTCACAGGGTGTCAGATCGGAAGATCTTGGAGGCCATGCATGATTAAAGTAGCGACTGAGAATGCGATATTTCGTAAGCTTCGACAACCATTACCTGCCGCAGTTGCTCCTTTTTATATCGTTTGATGCTTTGTATAATCCTACATCAGAAATGCGACAGCGCCATCTGTTGATCGCCAACAGAACTATTTTTTTTTCGTTGCCACACAGAACCCGGCTTCTTTTCCATCCGTTTGGTGCAAATCGTATCTTTGTATCTTGATTCGTTTTCGAATTATTCATTTTTAAAGTTTGTCCTGACTTTTGGATCACCCGGTATATATATGTATGTATATATATATATATATATATATATATATATATATAATGCAGAAATATATAAACAAATGAATGTAATTAAACCCCAAAAAACACTGAGATCTTCATGAGGGAGGCCCCTCTATCATTTGTTTATATATTTCTGCATTTATATATTACTACATCTAAGTTTTGCATTTCCTTTCGCTGCAATCTTGCGCATTGGTTTGTAATTCTCCTATTGGTTTTTCTAATCTGTAAAACTTATATATTTATAAATTTTCCTGTCAATTGTTTTCTATAGAGTCAGAAGCTTTAAACTAAATTATGACGTGAATTTAGAAGGGGAATTTACAGCGGGTTTCATGCTCAGAAAACATAATTTTAAACGCAGGGGCGCTAACTTGCGCCAGTTTCTCACAGTGGCTCAGGGCGATCACTCCATCTCTTGCACAGGTTTCTCATCTTTTTCTGCACTGTTGCCATCTTAGGAAAGTACACTCGTAAGTTTGTCTACTGCAGTGGGTATGTGATGTCATCAGCGTCTCACTGCGTTATAAAATAGATGGAGGTAGCAGTACTCTGTTCGCGTATATATATCATTTAATAAAAAATATTTTTAAAATACCCTCATTTTATAAATGTAAGGTGCATTACATAGAAACACACGCATTTATTAACTACTAGCTGCTTTCGACGACCAGTTGGTTCGGGAACATTGAAAAATCTCACCGTATTAAATTCCCGCTCGGTGGCGCTTGGGCGCCTTCTCATCATTTTAGGTCCTACAATATCTTGTTCGCTCGTAGTGCAAATACTTTTCATAATTCTAACAGTTGAAAATTCCTGCTCTGTGGCGACTTCGTCGAAACTTTACGTTTTATGATATGAAACAATCTGTTCAATCAGATCTTGACAAAATCCCACTCTGTGGTGGCTACGATCTAATCTATCGTATATGAGTAATTTAATCAGAATTAGAATTGAAGACATTGAAATTTTTAAATACTAAAGCGCAATCTGGCGACAGAAATTTGCGACATTTACTCTTCAATTCCAATTCAAACAAGTTTAAGAATTCTATATCACTTAAGAAATTGTATTAAATATATGCTGAGAGATACAAAAGTAATATAAACACTGATATATAGAAATCTGTGTCAGACTTTTTAGTCGTTTTCTCTGAAACTTGCGTAATTACGAGTTAAGGCGCCTGCCTACCTTTAAAATTGAATTTTCGGTCAAAACTCCGATTTTCTGTTTTTGGTTTAGGATTAAGACCTGACATTTGAGCTTTCTAAACCAGTTAGAATTTTGTTTCTAACTTGCTTAGAACTTGAGTTACAGTCATTTTAAAATTAGTAACTCGCAAGTTTTTGAAACCGGAAGTGACCGTAAATGTATGTTTACATAAACGTTTTACTCAATACAAGCATAAAAATTTGTTACTGCTTATAAAATGAATGAAAAATAAATAAATAATAAATAAAAAAAAAATTGAAATAAATCAGGAAACTTTTAGGTAAACTTAGGTAAAATCTGGTTTTTAATTGCGTTTTCTGCTTTTTCTCAGAATGAGATTTTTAACATTTTGCTTTACGCAAAACATCATAATTCCAAACGTTATAATTTAAACCTTAGGAAACTTTGACAAATGACTCTCGAGGAGTTGTTTTAGGGATTGAACTACTAGAATGAACCTAGCTAAATTATTTTTTTTGTTTTGTTTTTTGTCGATAAATGCTATGAACTCTCATGATTTTTTCAGCATGTAAAATGTTATCTTCTCTAAAATATTAAATAGCATGGTTATAGTATTGAAAATAGTTCACTCCCTTAAGGACCTTTCAATAAAATAAAATTTACAGAATAAAAATAACTTTATTTAAATTTGACTTATGATGTTTTGAATATGTGCTTATTTATTTTGCAAATTTTGTGCCTAAATAACAAAATATTTTAAAATTTGCATATTTTTTCGTGTTTTCCACTGCTTTTTAACTTTCTATTATATATAGCACATAAAAAGACAATTTTTAAAATTATAAACAAAAAAATTACCTTCGACAGTAAACCGGCACCTTAATTACCGTTAAAAATTCTTATTACGAAACATAAAAACGTTCTGGGTTTTCCTTGAAACACTCCTACGAAATATGAACGGCGTACATTTTATCGGGTCTTAAAACTTAATAATAATAATTTTAAATGCCCAAACTCTATTTCCACATTTTAGCCCCTTTATCCTCCGTTCTCACCCCGCTTGATAGTTTTACACTTCCGAAAATATACGCAATTGGTTTCTCGGACCTTGGAACCTAATAAGACCAATTTTCAACTCTCTAACTTCATTTTTACATTTTTACAATTTCTATCCTCCTTATATTTTTTCATCTTCAAAAATATCTGGAATCGATTTATCGGACTTTAAAACAAAAATACAAATTTCAAATTCTGTAACTCTTCTTTATTTTTGCCACTTCGTCCCCCCCCCCTTCAAGTCCCTTCTAATAATTTTACGTGTTCCAAAATATCCGCAATCCAACCAAATATTAAGAAATTTCAACGGCACATCTCAATTTAATCTATTATGTGCCCCGAGCGAAAATGTAAGTTTTTCCGAAGTACGTTCCTTTATATTGTACTGCTGCCGGTGAAACTACTGACACGGTTTGACAATGCAGTAAACCTTAAATATGCTCTTCATAGTGTTTTCGAAATATTTACGTATTTCAGTGTTGAATGAGAATGATGGCATTTTGAAGCGAATATCATAAATTGTCGTTGGCGGGTAAGGGGTTATAGTACTGCAAAATATGAAAGAAAGCTTAATTTTACATTGTCTTTTGGTCATGTAAATCCTGATAAATATAATTCCTAATACAAGTGCAACTTTTTTGTTTATTTACTTATTTTGATGAAAATTGAACTATAGCTTTATAAGATGCAGTCTGGGTCGAATATTAATTTCTGTGTACGTAAGTGAAAAATTGAAAAAGTTTGAAAATTACGGATTTCGCACCCCTCCCCCTCCCCAACTATAAAATACGCGACATCTTAATTAGCTGCAATCATTTCCTTTTTCATCGCGGACAATCGTCTGTCAGCTTGAAATGAATTGTTGCTACTTAATTTTCATATTTCAATTTCTTTTTTTTAAATATAAATGTTGTATCGATGAGTCGTTTGTCCAGCTAAATTCAGAAAAATTGCCTCTTTTATTTGGTACCAAATTTGAACGATCAGATTAATATTTCAAATTCATTTTTCTCTTTTTCTGATTTTAATTCAGTTAAAATATCTTTTTTTTTTATGCAATCGCGGTCTCGTCACTTTTTGATCAAAAATAGGCCGACGTTTTAATTAATATCTCCGTAAATAATTAAAAATTTTAAATTATTTTTCACTATCCCCTCGGAAAGGCTTCTGAGCACCATTATGTCAATTTCTATACCTCTACTTTTAGCGGGTTTTGAATGTATAGAAGAACAGACATACAGACATACAGAGAGACCTTTTCTTTTATTATTATAGATTATTTATATTTATTGTTCGCATACAATCCAATCTTCACTTGTATGTCTTCGTCGATATGTGAACGTATAACACAGAATAGTATTATATTGCGAAGAATTGAAGTGTCATTAGTAGCATCTACATAGAACTGTGAACATTCTTCACAAAGCGGTATATATGTTTCTACGAAGTTAGAGTTTCCTTTCCAAATTTGGTATAACTTTGATAACTATTATCTTTGATGGCTTTTGGATTCGGCGATCAAAACGTAAGGCAAAAATATACACGCAAGATGTATATTTTTATAATATAAATTGTACGATGTGTTGTATCATATTTTTGATTACTCTCTTCATATACTTTATCAAAATAATCATGATATCCTAAAGAAATTAAATGTGTTTGCCAGATAATTTTGCGATTTTTCTTTCACCAAGGACGGATGTTTTACAAATCGCAAGTTCCGAGAAAAGTGATAT
The DNA here is from genome assembly GCA_963930645.1 of Salticus scenicus. Lineage (NCBI taxonomy): Eukaryota > Metazoa > Arthropoda > Arachnida > Araneae > Salticidae > Salticus > Salticus scenicus. Next base: position 79,915,112 of record OZ005649.1, read on the forward strand.
TACTCAAAAAATGGTTTATGACACTGAAAAATACCTGAAATGCACCAAATGGGAACAAAAAATTTACATCTCCATCGATAAAGTTATCCACTCGAGAGACAGTTGTGCCAGTTTTATTCTAGTCAAGTTATTTTTAAGTTGATTTTTCTCAAATGCTGCATTTTTAAGTTGTGTTACTTTTCTTGCCTTTATCGGATATGAGATAAAAACTATCTCTTGAACGAACATACATTAAATAAAAAAGTCTTTAGAAATGTAAAGAACGAATACACTGTATTCGTAACCGAAATTTCCGTTAGGCATATATATTGAACTTTACAGTGAATACGTGTCATCCGCTGCGCTAGAAATTGCGCAGCGTAAAGTTCAAACAAAGAGCAAAATATGCATTGCAGCTGACGGACATAAGTTTCAACATCGATACTTACATACTGCTTTTACCAGTGTAGCTGCATGCTTTCAGCAGTTAGAGTGAGAACAGACTTTTGGGAGTATTCTGTAATTTGTTTATATCTTAATGAAATCATAATGAAACCTATTTCAGGCCAAGATTATTACGACAACAGAAAAAGTATTAAAATTAAATCATCTCTTACGGAGTTATAAGCTAACAAATTTCAACAACAACAACGAGAAACATGGTTTGCATTGAGAACCTCTTCCTTTATGAAGTCGGTTTAAAACGTCTATGGGTTAATCGATGTAACCGCTTAGAATAGCCATAATTTGAGTTTTACATAGCATAAATGTCACTCGCTACGCTACATCCTATGCAATGTCGTTCAAGTGTGCACAAAATAGGAAATTGTGAACAAACAAATGCACGTTTTAAGCGTTCTGCCTTTAGCATTAATGTCTAAACTCTCTTTGCGTACTACATCGATGATGCTCTGCAATTTTATAATTCACTTCTTTTCCCTGTCTTGAAACGTTTCCGAGATAGGATTGCTAACTCCTCTCTTTTCCACCAGGTGGTGCTTTAGTTGATTGAATCGCGTAGCACATGCCCACCTTACTATAACTTTATACAACTTTTATGACTATAGCTGCAGCTGTTCAGTAGTTAAAAGAGTCAGGACTGACTTTTTTGGACACCCTGTATTTTCTTTTGATCGTAAAGATCTTAAAGTGGGACCTATTTCAGACCAATACCTTTACAATAAAACGAAAAGTATCAAAATCGGATCATCCGTTCCGAAGTTATGAGCTAACAAACTAAAAAAAAAACAAAAAAAAAAAAAAAAACATACGCTTTGAATTGAGAACCTCCTCCTTTTTGAAGTCGGTTAATTAGAGCATCTCTTACGAAGTTATAAACTTACAAACACCAACAACAACACATAGCTTGAATTAAGAACACCCTCCTTTCTGAAGTTGGTTAAAAACGAATTTGCGCTAATCGATGTGATCGCGTACAGTAACAGTACCTGAACCACAGAGTATACATGTCATCCACTCCGCTGCAAAGTGTGCAACGTAGTTCAAGTGTGCACAATGTAGGAAATTGCGAACAA